>JAVQJS010146297.1:0-12392 GCA_036024795.1 Galaxias rostratus | reverse complement strand
ATGCTTTATATAGTCTTAGTAAGGAGGAGCCGAAAGGAGCCAGATGAGGTGGTACGGGCATCTGATTAGGATGCCTCCCTTTGGAAGTTTTTCAGGCACGCCCTACTGGTAGGAGACCCAGGGGTAGACCCAGAACACAGAAGACCCAGAACAAGACCCAGAGCGTTGCTGGGGATAGGGACGGCTGGAACACCCTGCTAAGCCTGCTGCCACCGCAACCCGGCCCCAGATAAGCGGCGGATAATGGATGGATGGATGGATGGCTCTGAGACATCATTGTTCATCGAGGTGTCATGGGCTCAACTTGACAAAATGTAGGATACAGGACACCCACTTGAAAACCCCAATGATATATCTGCTCTCAATCCAAGTCCATTCTAAAATATTGTATTTTTAAGTGCTCATCTTGTAAAAAAGCATTGTGGACATAAAAACATTCTATCCTGTATACATTAAAATGTCGTACACTTTGAGAGAATACTACTTTCGTGAAACTAGCCAAGGACATTAAACAAGTTCAATAAGTTAGTCGATTCCCACCCAAATGTATTCATAACTAAACACACTAGTCTCTCCTTGTTGAGGTCATAGGAGATTGGCCATACTGGTTCAAGATGATAGAAAGGCAAATACTCTAGGTAAGTAGTAGACCATCTCTTAAAGCACAACACGTCAAACCTTGAAGCAGATACAAAAGCAGAAGACCATACCGGGTGCCACTCCTGTCAGATAAGCAACAATTTGCAAATGCTCATCAAAATTGGACAATAGAAGATTGGAAAAATGTTCCCTGGTCTGATGAGTCTCGATTTCTGCTGTGACTTTGAGAACTTGGCATACACAAGCATGATCCATCCTCCTTTGTATCAACGGTTCAGGCTTGTGGTGGTGTTGTAACGATGTGGGAGATTTTATTGTCAAGCGAGGAAAGTCAGAACTCGCAACAGCATCACTGTGGTGACAATGCACTTGTTCTATTGTTCGTGTGTGAAATTTTCCTACACTGGACTGAATCAGGCAGTGATCATCTTTGGCTGTAATGTCAGCCTCTCCTAGCAGTAGTGTAATGACGTTAATTATAAAATACTTCTAAAAGACACGGACAACATACAGAATATGAATGAAGACTTTGAGTTCTACAAAATGACGAGACTGCAAACTGTTCAATGGAATAGTTTAATTTGAATGTACTGATCCCCTAATTCGTAATGAAGAGTAACATCCATATCCAAAAACACTACAATCACTTATTACGAAGATTTCTTTGTTTCCCTGACTAAAATGGGGGAATAAAAAAAAAAACAGAATGGGAATTGGCCCAAAGACATTGGCACTTGCTCAGGCCCAGAATTTCACGATCAGTGGATCCCTAATATGCGCATGCACGCACGCTCAAAGCCCTGCCTTCTCTCTCCTCAAACCCAACCCCCTGCACTGAATCCATGCACTCCAAGTTCTCATTTAAGCAATAAAAAACAGCTGCTCTGTTACGGTTTTGGTGCTAGAAGTATTAGTTGGCTACCTTCCTTACTTACTACTCATTACTTAAATGCGTAATGCCCATCATTCAACTGCAATTTGTCACCTTAACGGAAAGTAATAAACTTGAACCCTTCATGTGCACAATGCTAAAATAGAGTGTAAATCCCAAGTGAGCCAGTCACGTAGACTTGTAGTGAGTGTGTCGTACCAGCCTCTTTCGCCAGCCGTAGGCAGCGCTGTCGTTGCTCCATGTCGTTGATCGTTTCCAAATAGCAGGCGTAGGTCTCCGTGGCGAGGGGTGATGGAAGATGGCTTACGTAGTATGCTATCAGGTCAGACTGCTTCTCTGACATCAAGAGGGATATGTAGGCTTTAAGCACATCCACACACACACCATCCTACCCACAAACAACAGAAGAGGGTCGAATATTTAGCAGATAGTTATGCACTGTATCATATATGTGTGTACATTGGAGTAGGGTTGCACAATACTGGCTAAAATATATATGCTGATATATTATGGGAATGTAGTAATCATGATGGTCTTAACGACAGTTTGACATCATGGGAAAATCTAATGCAATTCAGATAAGACGCCAGAATATAATTAGCCTTTTTTGTGGGTGCGGCAGGCTTGAGTAAGTTGTTAATATAACGTTATAGTTTTTGCATGAGACAAGCGGACAGAGTGAGACAGCATGTGTGTTCCTGTGTTTGAGAAGTGAGCCCGCAACAAAGAAAGAAAGATGAAAGCTACGAGACAAGATGGGCCTACATTTAGTACATAGGTTGTAGATGATCCGTTAACACAAAGGTTCTGTCAAGCTGTTCATTGATGTGACAGCTAGTTGTGACTAGATAACTTAAGTTGTGTTATATGTTGTGCTCCGGGTATACTTGTGTGTGCAGCACATTTCTCACAAATGGTGAAACATTAATCAAGTTCGGGGTTAACCTTCAATAAAAACAATATGTCTCCAAATACCAAATTTATACTTATTCTGTTTCAAGTTAAACATCTCAAGTTCCTCACCCTCTGATCTTAAGTTTTCTGGTAGCTAAGGTGTGTAAACAATCCTCCTATGAAAGGTATTTACTGTATATATATATATATATATATATATATAAATACATATATATATATATATACATATACACCTATTGCCGCACATATATCTATAGTACCCATAATGTAGGTAATCATTGATTTTTGTGTGATTCCTCAGTGTCTAAAAAGCACATTTAAAAATCGTGGAACAAACATATTGTATTCTCATACTTCTGTAACGAATCAGTGATGCACACATCTTGTCATCGCAAAGTCATATTATTGTGTGATGCGTCAGGAACATTAATTTCTTGTTTTTGCAAAGTCATACTTGACTACCTCTTATTATTATGCCTATCGTTAGAGCCTTAACTACGTCCATAGTTTTGACCTTATTGATTCCATTCCAGTGCCCAAAGGTCTTGGGATATGCGGTCTAGTTTGCTTATGATTATATAATGACAGCTTAATTACTCACAAATATAACATTACTTATTGACAGAAAAAAAAAACTTAAGTTAGTTGTGTCAATAAAGACAGCAACCGTAGGTTTTTGTTTCCTCAATTCAAAATTTTTTAACTAGACAGTGATTCAATTTGTCAATGTTACAACACTCTACATATAAATATCGCTTCTGCAACATTCTCTTATAGCTGGCCATTGTCACGCAATGAAAGCGTAATGGATAAACTTAGAGATTGATGAGCCAAAATTGACCAAGGTCTTAATTTAAAGGGGTAGTTCACCCATTTTTTACTTTTTGATACGTTTTTGGCAGCACGGTGGCGCAGTGGTAAGCACTGTTGCCTCACAGTAAGAAGATCCTGGGTTTGATCCCCACCTGAGGGCCTTTCTGTGTGGAGTTTGCATGTTCTCCCCGTGTTAGCGTGGGTTTTCACCGGGTACTCCGGTTTCCTCCCACAATCCAAAAACATGTAGGTTAATTGGTGACTCTAAATGGTCCATAGGTGGGAATGTGTGTGGGAGTTGCTTATGTCTTAGCCCTGCGATGGACTGGAAATCTGTCCAGGGTGTACCCCACCTCTCGTCCGAAGTCGGCTGGGATAGGCTCCAGCCGCCTAGTGACCATGCATAGAATAAGCGGTACCGCTGATGGATGGATGATACGTTTTTCATCAGATTCCAATGTTACATACAGTATTGTCATGTATTGTTTCACTATCAAACAGAAGAATGTTTATCAAGTCGGAAAAAAAAACCACACACACTAAGGTTACAGGTTTTATTTCTCATTTTAAAAACTACAGCCATTGTCAGCCAGAGAGAGGGCCTTTCCTGGTTCCTCCAAAGCCAGTCCTTAATTATCCTGGCTGTGTGCTTTGGGTCATTGTCTTGTTGGAAGGTAAACCTTTGCCCCAATCTGAGGACTCTGGAGCAGGTTTTCATCAGGGATCTCTGTACATTGCTGCTGTACATCTTTCCCTTGAGAATGGCTTGTTTCTCAGTTCCTGCTGTTGAAAAACATCCCGACAACATGATGCTGCCACCACCTTGCTTCACTGGCCTTGTGATGAGCAGTGCCTGGTGTCCTAGAGACATGACGCTTGGCATTCAGGCTAAAGAGCTCAATCTAGGTTTCATTAGACCAGAGAATTTTGTTTCCCATGGTCTGAGTCTTTTAGATGCATTTTGGCTAACTCTGTGCGGGCTGTAGTGCCTTTTACTGAGGAGTGGCTTCCGTCTGGCCACTCTACCATACAGGCCTGATTGGTGGAGTCCTGCCGAGATTGTTGTCCTTCTGGAAGGTTCGCCCATCTCTGCAGCGGAACACTAGAGCAATTTTCAGAGTGAACATCGGTTTCTTGGTCACCACCCTGACTAGGGAAATTCTCACCCAATTGCTCTGTGTGGCTGGGTGGCCAGCTCTCAGAGGAGTCCTGGTGGTTACAAACGTCTTCCATTTGCAAATTATGGAGACCACTGTGCTCGTTGGGAAAGTCAATGCTGTCTCGCAGGTCTACAGAAAATTCCTTTGACTTCATGCTTGGTTTGTACTTTGAGATGCACTGTCAACTGTGGGACCTTATACAGACAGGTGTGTGCCTTTCCAAATCATGTCTAATCAACTGAATTTACTACAAGTGCTCAAATTTAGCTGGAGAAACATCTCAAGGATAAACAGGGTAAACAAGATGCACTTCAGTAAAAATTTGAGCTTCATGGCAAAGGATGTGAATACCTGTGTACATGTGATTTCGTACTCCTGTACTAAATACATTTGGAAAAAATCTTCCAACATTCTTTATGATACATTTTGTGAAAAATAGAGGGAAAAATTGTATTTAATAAATTTTGGAATGAGGCCGAAATATAACTTTGAGGGTTGTGACAGCAACTGTCCAGTAGAGGGCGCTGCAGGGCCGTGGTGGGGAGACCTGCAGCTGACTAATCATGGATTGGCGATAGGTGTGGGGAATCTGTTGATTGGTGAGCTGTGGGTTATTTACATAATAATTATGTGGGTGTCTGTTTGTTTTGGTGAGGGTTGGATGGAAAGGAGCAGGAGACGCCGGAGCAGGCTGGTCGGGTGAAGCAAGCTTGTGAAGCAACCTCTGGGAATCATTGCATTGTTTCAATAAAGAGGGTTCAACCTGTGTCAATACTGACTGTATCGGTGTCTAACGCTTGTGTATTCTCACAATAACAAAATGTGGAAAAATTCAAGCACCGTGAATGTTTTCCGGGTGTACGAAAGTAGAAAGGAAATGCACAATTGCAATTAATCGGATACATTTTCCACTGGTTTAAACGTGCAAGGAGCGCATCAACTTAAAGCATGAGAGTACTCGATGCAAACAAATGCTCTTTATGGTGGCAACTCTACCCTCGGAGATCAAATAAAATCTGTCAAGTGGGAAATATTCAGAAATTGGAAAATTATTGTTTCTTTAACAAAGACTGGATCATGGAAGCAGTTCAAGCTACATTAAAAGTGCGTATTGACCTCGTCACAGCCAACTGGAGTCGGTCTGTGTGCCTACGACGTGGTGTCACTCTCATGGAGTGTTTTTTGATAGCTGCGGTCCGTTGGTATGTTGTAAGTTTTGGGTACGTTTTGGTTGTAAAGTGCTTTGAGTTATGAGAAAAATGCGAACAACTAAATACAATAAATGTATATCAATTATTGTGAAATAACTTCATTATATATATATATATTTTTCTTTTCTCTGTAATTTGATTCCCCAAAAATATGTTTGACAGAATATTAGAATAGTGATATGGCCTATAATGCCCATCCCTAGTTGGAACTACATCAGTCAGAGGATTTTCAACTTCATTCAGTCTGGATAGTTGACTATATCTTTGCCCAGATTAAAGATTGTTGTGCTTCTTTTCAAGGAATGAACATCACAAGTGAGTCAATTTTGCAAAAAAATGTGGTGCCTGGAAAGCAAGCTTTTTCCCTGCTCTGAAAGTTGCCACACTTAAGCACATTTTAGGACAGTATGTTTACTCATCATAATTTGTTCTTATGTTTTCATAAATTATATAGTTGTAAAATATGACTGAGTTTAACAATAGCTTTTAATAATTTACATAACTGTTGAAACAGTGAGTTCTTGAATGGTCAAAAACATGGACTAGAAATAAAGGTGCTCTGATACACTCCACACTCCCTAGCACCTTAATAATAAAATTGTACATAATACGCACAGGCAGTGCAGCTAACAGCTCACATTTTTGGTGCAGCCTGGGGCCCAGTCTAGTTGTGTGTCCGTCTCTGGATTAAGCATTCCATGAACAATATCATCCCATCTTCATGTTATTTTATATCCACTACTGATGCTTCCAAATGTGACAGCTCATTTGTCTACAGCCTTGCAGTCTCAAGCCCTTTTCTGAGGATTGGCAAGCTGTTTAGCTATGCTAATTAGCAACAGCTTGTCACAAGCTTAGAATTTACGAAGAAATGGGCTTTCATCAATACAAAAACATAGGTGCGAACAATTTTGCGGTTTAAGAGCACGTTGTGAATCTGACAGACTTCTCTTTGCCAATCTATTACGATCAAATAAAAGAAAAAGGTTTGGACGATCAATCTCATCTTATTTGGTGCAATCTTTTGTGTTTAATGCCTGTGTACCTGACCCGGATTGGCTCAAATGTGGCGTCTGAATTTCCGACTTGACCCTGACTTCTGTCTTTTAGAGTCCTAGTCCAGATTACCTGCATGCGCTTAATAGTTGAATGCAAGTGTCAGTGGGAAAAACAGCATGAGGAGAGAAGAGACTAGTTAATTTCTGCACAAGAGTCTGGGACGAGGCAATCATGTATGCATGGAATTTCTGCTGAATGTCAGTAAGAAAAAGAAACATGGTTGCGAAAAGCCTGTTGCGGCAAGCACTTACACCTGAGTACAGGAAGGTTGGCGCAAGTTTAATAGGCCTTTTCCTAGTGCAATGTGCTGATTATGATACAGCGTCAACACATCAGTGATGGTGTAATGCCACAATTGTCACTGGTCGGAAAATAAGGGTTAAATGCATTTTTTATTTAGTTTTAAGTGCTTTACCATGACACTCAAAGCGCCTTTACACAATTAGATCAACCAATTAATTTGATACACTGAACAATGGACCGACAGCTATCAGACACTACACACAGTCAGAGTGATACAATGGCAGCCAATTTGAACCAGACTTACTCACTCAACATATATTACTTCTTTCTCACACACATAGAACACACAGAACAACTCCAGATTAACTGTCAGTGACTGGTCAGGGCACTGGCAGGAGGATGAGGCATGTTTTTTGGGGGGGGGGAGGGGGGACTGAACTGTGGGAGGAAACCGGAGTACTCGGAGGAAACCCACGCAACCACAGGAAGAACATGCAAACTCCACACAGAAAGGTCTTTTGGGTCAAGGTGGGGATCGAACCCAGGACTTTCTAGCTGTGAGGCAACAGTACTAACCACTGCGCCACCGTTTCCGTTAAGACACCTGTTAGAGTTTTGTCAAAAAATACCGATTGACCTCTGATTTACAGCAGATCCTAGATCCTTACACAGTATTTGTAATTGGTCAACATCAACTACTTTTCATCAAAAGCACCACCCAATTAATACAAGGTATTGTGAAGTCCTACCTAAAAGTTCAATATTATACAAAACAGTGAATACATAAATTTCACATCATCTGTATAAGTGTTTGTGTGTTTGTACCTTGAGTCCCATGCCAAGGCTGCGGTAAAAGAGAACCAGGTGAGTCATAAAACGTAGTAAGTGGGAAGGGATGGTCGTTGTGTCACTCAGCCAATCACTGAACTCATCCATAAGACCTATAAGTGAATAATAATAGAAATTATATTGATTTATTTTCCTCAATCAGAGTAGAATCAGTGTGAACCCGTTCTCATTTACAATAACGACCTGGCCAAAAAAACTAATCAGGCATAAACGTAAACATCAGACACAGCAAACAGAACACAGAGAATAGTATACAATACATGAAAGCACAGGTTAACAACAGCAAACAGAAAATATAACTGCAAGAAATGATACGGTGGCAAGCATAGAAAGAGAATGACAAAAAAATAAAATACATTTAAGGGAAAAAGAGAAAAACAAATTTAAAAATAGCAAAGAGGAAGACAGAAATGTGGTTGGAATGGTCATAAAATTCTCAGCAAATAGACGAGGTAACAGAACAACCAAACTACACCACCATCAGTATTGTAAAGGTGATGTACAAAATCTGTTATCAAACTATATGCACCCATTAGAGCTAAAAAAAAAAAAAACAATGCGGCAATCCAAAAAGGACATTTGATAAAGTTGTATTCATATGTTCATTTTTTAAATGGTTAAGTTGTACGGATGAGAAGTTATAAAATAGGGGAAATGGTTGTAAATAGTCCTATTTCTTTTCAAATATGAATACATTTGAAATCAATATGAATAAATGTCTTCCACGTGGCAGTGGCGACCCAGATCTTTGTAACCACTCAAAGTTCTGGAACTGGGGAAATAGCTGCTAATTTGCAAGTTTCTTCAACCACAAAGTTGAATAAATGGCTGGAGTGTGCAAGGCTTTCTGAAAAGTTGGCAACCCTTCTGTAACAAATGCTGACAGGCACTGGGTTCATTGCAGATAGTACATGAACAGTCTAATGATCCTGTCTTAATAAAGTGCTAGTCAATTTGTATTAAATGTTTGTTTACAGCAGTTCATTTTGATGGAAACCCAAAAGTCACCACCAAGTAGTAATCTTTGTAAGACCTTGCGCAACAATCCTAAGAAACTGGCCTCCTCCTGTCAATAAAATGATCTAGGAATTTATAATTGTAAACTCTGATAAAAAAAAATATTGTTCAATGTACATTTTTTAAAACTAAGTTGGAATGTAACACGTGTTCAAAAAGTATGATTAAAATTGGTTGAATATCGAAACACTTTAAAACAGAAGTGTACCACAATGTATAGTAATACATTTTGATGCACTGTGATTTCAGTTTCCAATGTATCAACAAGTTTTGTTTTGACCTGACCTGAGCATGATATACAACAATTTTGGTGTAATTCAGAATTTCTTTAATTGTCTTACAGCGGCCAAATGTACATTGTTAATGCAAAAAAAAAATGTAACGGTGCAGTTCAACGGTCAAATAAACATATTAAATTAAGTTACAAGCACACATAATGAAATCAGATCTGACATAATCTTTCTAATTATAACATCGCCAGAAGCCTTAAAAAGAAGGTTGCACGTATAAGGGCGTGGGGGAGACTGGAGATAGATGCATTTTGCTGTTACTTACTTAGAGACTAATGAACATAGACCAGCCAGACCAGCCAGAAGGGGTTTAAAAAGATAAAAAAACAAACATTGTTCTATGTTATATTATTAAACTTATTCTGCTTTTGTCTCTCTCGTCTTTATGCTCTTCAGCTTCTATTTGCTGCGTTCGTCTACAGTAAATCTTATCTATGTGCAAAGGCGTTATTGACACAACGTTGCGTTACGTTGCACACGTTAATTAACTTTTTATCAAGGTCAAATATTTGCAATTGATTAGGACTCTCCCCACTTCCAATTTTACCTTGTTAGCCCGCGTTGCATATCCACACGCACATGGACTGTCAAAAAAGCAAAAGCTTTAATTTAAATACCAAATAAATAGAATATATTGTTTGGTATTGATTCATATCCGTAAAAACATTACCATCAATCCATACCTGCGCAATATGACCAAAATGCATGCAAGTTGGCAGGTCTGTTAATTACTTGTTTGTTGATCAACAAACATTGTCAGTTAGAATTTAGTGCACAAAATTGGGGCTGACTGACAGCAAATTACCGGACTGCTTTTTGTTGCTGGTCCTTCCCTGCTTCACAAAAAGCATTTGTGGATGTGCTAATCAATAATTATAAAAATAAATCTGACATTTCAAAACACAGCAGATGTCATATCCCGACAACTTCCTGCAGGCCTCCGCTTTACAAGTTGATGCATATTTCCGCAACCGAACACACGACCTGTCACCAAACTTGGCGCACATATTTGGTAAGACGAAAGAATGGAATGCCGAGTCTGGCGTCAATCAACCATAAGCGCAATTCTAGAGTATATAAATGCATCAACAGCCATATATCTGCGCTCCTTTAAGAGTCACCTAATTTGTCTTAAAATGTTTTTTGCAGTGAGAGAAACAAAATGGTCAGTTTGACTCTGACCCGAAATTGTATTGGGTGTCTGGTAGCTCAGTGGTTAGCACAGTTGCCTCACAGTAAGAAGGTTCGGAATGTAATATTGTGGAGGCCATTTTCTCGCGATGGGTCCTGTGGTTGGACCCAAGAATGACCGCTTGCAAGCTTTATTTTCTGCATTTTGGAACCCATCTAATTAATGAACATTAAGTGTTGGTTTTCATGAAAAACATACATTTTCTAAGCGACACCCTACTTTTGAGCAGAACTGTAGCTTTAGCCGTTTTGTCAGGGTGAGGAGTTAAAGTTTAGTTTAAGTGTTAAATCAAGTGATGGAATCAGGAATATACTAGATTAGTTTTTAATCTTACCATCCAGGTCTCCTAGGATGACAAACTTCTGAATAAGATGGAAGTTTTCTCTGGTCTCCTCAAAAACCCTCTGAAGATAATACACAGTGGTTAGGGTGGCCTAGTGTCTTCAATATAAGCTAAAGAGACATTTTATTGTGACTTGATCAAATGTTGTTGTTACTGATGGGTCAGTTAGCAGTAAGAAAAGCAGGCCACAAACCTTAGAATCTGTTGCTTGAAGATCCGAAAAAACCTTCTCCATGGTCCAGCTACAAAACAAATCGATAATCCAAGTTAAAAGTCCTTTTTTTTTAAAATTGTATTTGCTACATACGAATATTGATATTATATTTTCCTAGACAGTGAATGTTGCTTGGGCTAAATACATCACAATATTTTAGGGTACCAAATTTTCTCTTACAGTTCAAAGCAGGATTGAATCTACAGTTTGGTTTTGAACGGAATGGCATATGTCTTTATATTAGGTATCCTGTCACCTACTGTGTGACCTACCAAATGACACAGGGACGCCTCAATCCATCGTTTGATATAAAACTATTCATTAACCTGATCTATCTACTTGCCGGCAGGTCAGTTTTGTACTTTTAAAACGATTGTCCATGAAACACCATTAGATCTCCACACCACATAGACATGCACTTTCAGCTTGAAAACCTACAAATCTTTAAATTTCCTACAAAATAACGGTTTTGCAAATGTTATAAATGATCATACATCAAAAACAAATTTGTACCACAAATGTACTCAACAAGCACTCAAATTTTTGCAAGTGACAATGGCAATCAAACATCCCACAAATGCCGCATATGCTGACTGACATTTCAGTAGATACCAAGTGCTGACAGGTCCCAGGTTCGATTCGTTTTAATCTTTCATTTGAGGTGTCATTAATTTTTCAACCACCATCAAAGCCATTATTGATGGCTATGTTCATAATCACACATTCTACAACAGTCCTGTTTCCAAAAAGAAACATCTGAATCAAAAATCTTCATGCATATTGTCAAACCAAAAGGGAAATTATTTTTATTTCTTGCTTAGTTTCTAAAAGTGTTTTCTAGGACAATGACCAAAAGGGGAGTCTAACCAGTACTAGCAAGGAATACCTTAAAAAAGTGCCAATGAGTGTGTGTGTGTAGACATATTCATATATATATATATATATATATATATACAGACACACACACACACACACACACACACACACACACACACACACAGTACAGACCTTGTCATTCAATGAGTTTCCTTTCTTTTCATGACCATTGACATTGTAGATTCACACTGAAGGCATCAAAACTATGAATTAACACATGTGGAAATATGTACCTAACAAAAAAGTGTCAAACAACTGAAAATACGCCTTATATTCTAGTTTCTTGAAAGGAGCTACCTTTTGCTCTAATTACTGCTTTGCACACATTCTGCATTCTCTTGAAGAGCTTCAAGAGGTAACCTGAAATGGTTTTCACTTCACAGGTGTGCCCTGTCAGGTTTAATAAGTGGGATTTCTTGCCTTATAAATGGGGTTGGGACACATCTCTAAAACAACTGTTCAGAGAAGACTGTGTGAATCAGGCCTTCATGGTAGAATAGCTGCTAGGAAACCACTGCTAAGGACAGGCAACAAGCAGAAGGGACTTGGGCTAAAGAACACAAGGAAGACCAGTGGAAATCTGTGCTTTTGTCTGATGAGTCCAAATTTGAGATCTTTGGTTCCAACCACCATGTCTTTGTGTAACGCAAAAAAGGTTAACGGATGGACTCTATGTGCCTGGTTCCCACCGTGAAGCATAGAGGAGGAGGTGTATTGG
>JAVQJS010146294.1:0-17257 GCA_036024795.1 Galaxias rostratus | reverse complement strand
ACTGTGTGTGTGTGTGTGTGTGTGTGTGTGTGTGTGTGTGTGTGTGTGTGTGTGTGTGTGTGTGTGTGTGTGTGTGTGTGTTTGTGTGTGTGTGTGTGTGTGTGTGTGTGTGTGCGCATTAGGTGTGCGTTGGTATATTTCAGAGTGAAGAGTGTGTGTGGCTCATCAAGAAATGAAGCAAAAGATAAAGGATGTTATCTGGTGGATACAACACACACCTCTCTCTACATGGTGAGTCAATATCCTAACACACACATACACACACACACACACACACACACACACACACAAAGGCCTCTCTTTACATGGTGAGTCAGTATCCTAACACACACACACACACACACACCTCTCTGTACATGGTGAGTCAGTATCTTAACACACTCACACACACGCGCGCACACACACACACACACACACACACACACACACACAGACACCTCTCTCTACATGGTGAGTCTGTACTCTAACACACACACACACACACACCCGTCTCTTCATGGAGTCTTTAGTCTAGCAAAACCAGTCAGAATATTATTTTAGATTGGATTCTGTTGTATTCCATCCCTGATCAGTAACATTGTGAAAACAAACTTTGTGCTGATGTCTACTTTTCTATTGGTTAATTTAGTCGGGCTCCACCAATAGTTTGTCTCCTTATGCCGCTGTGGGAGGAGACAGCATGTGGACCAGCCTCTCTCCCCCAGGACTGTCCTGTACTGTGGAGCAGCTCACCTCCATCCTCAGACCACATCTCCATCCCAGGTCAGCCACCTCCACCCTGAGGCCCACCTCCACCCTCAGGCCCACCTCCACCCTCAGGGCCACCTCCACCCTGAGGCCCACCTCCACCCTCAGGCACACCTCCACCCTGAGGCCCACCTCCACACTCAGGCCCACCTCCACCCTGAGGCCCACCTCCACACTCAGACCCTGTCTGGTCCTGTGTGTTATAGAGCTGCCCCAATCCTCCAGAGTGCCTGCTCCGTTCTCCTGCACGGGCCCAGTGGGAGTGGAAAGATGACTGCTGTCAGAGCCGCCAGCAGGGGGCTCCACCTGCACCTGGTCCAGGTAAGGACGAAAGGAGGAGCAATAAGCTCACGGTGAGAAGAGGAGGAGGAGGAGGAGGAGCTGTGATCTATATCAGCTCATAGGGAGAAGAGGAGGGGTAGGAGGAGGAGGAGGAGAAGATGAAATACTCTCAGTTCTTTCTGGTACAAGGGGCTTTTAACCTTAGGGCATTTAGACTAGGAGTTGTAGTCAAAAAGGCTGTTAACGGTAGATGTGTGTGTGTCTGTGTTTGTTTCTGTGTGTGTGTGTGTGTCCGACCGTCCATGTATGTATGTCCGTCCGTGTGTGTGTGTGTGTGTGTGTGCGTGCGTGCGTGCGTGGGTTTGTGTGTTTGGGTCCAGGTGGAGTGTGTGTCGCTGTGTGCGGACACGGCGGCATCCTGCGAGGCTAAGATGAGGTCCGTGTTCCAGCGAGCCGAGGACCTCCAGCCGTGTGTTCTGCTGCTCAGGAACCTCCAGCTGCTGGGCCGGGCCCGCGACGGTACCGAAGAGGACGGACGGGTTCTGGGGGCGCTGGGGCAGCTCATCACCAGCACCAGCAGCAGGTCCGTCTCACCTCAGAATGAAGAACAATTCAATAAAACTCGGCAGGAAGGTGAACAACAGCCTCCATTGGTGGTGGACTGAGTTATTATTAAGCTGTGATTTGGGTTTAGGCTGACTCACTGTTACCACATGACAATCACGTCATTAATACAGAGGTCTTATTCTGAATGTGTGCCTGCTCTCTCAGTGAGGGTGGTAGCTAAGGAGGTCCCATTCTGACTGTGTTCCTGCTCTCTCAGTGAGGGTGGTAGCTAAAGACAGCCTATTCTGACTGTGTGCCTGCTCTCTCAGTGTGAGGATGGTAGCTAAGAACGTCCTATTCTGACTTTGTGCCTGCTCTCTGAGTGAGGGTGGTAGGTAAGGAGGTCCCATTCTGACTGTGTTCCTACTCCATCAGTGTGATGGTGGTTGCCACAGCCAGTAAGCCCAGGGAGCTGTCAGCAGACGTCATGTCGGTGTTCGTCCACCAGGTGGCGGTGCAGAGCCCCAGTGAGGAGCAGCGGAGAGCCATGCTGAGCAGTCTGGGCCAGGCTCTGCCTCTGGGGAGGGACGTCAGCCTGGGCTGGCTGGCCAAGCACACCGCCGTGAGGACACACACACACACACACACTCACACCCACACACACACACACACACACACACACACACACACACACACACACACACACACACACAGTGTAGGTAGCGTGTTGTCTTGGTAACCTCACCACCTGTCTGTCTGAAGGGCTGTGTGCTGGGGGACCTCTCCAGCCTGATGACACAGGCTGGCAAAGCTGCCCACCGTAGACTCATGAGGACCTGGTGAGACCAACCCTCAACTCTACACGTAGCATTATCACTAGCCATGGCACCGTCAGCCTCAGAGAACTACTTTACTCATTACCTTAGGGAACATTACCATTAGCATTATCACTAGCCATGGCACCGTTAGCCCCAGAGAACTACTTTAGTCATTACCTTAGGGAACGTTACCATTAGCGTTATCACTAGCCATAGCACCGTTAGCCCCAGAGAACTACTTTACTCATTACCTTAGGGAACATTAGCATTATCACTAGCCATGGCACCGTTAGCCTCAGAGAACTACTTTACTCATTATCTTAGGGAACGTTACCATTAGTATTACCGTTAGCCATAGCACCATTAGCCCCAGAGAACTACTTTACTCATTACCTTAGGGAACATTACCATTAGCATCATACAGCTACTTGGGTCATGCTACCTCACCTATGAGCACCCTGAGGTGACAGTGTGCTCTTTGCATAGCTTCCCAGCAGGGGGCAGTGTGGCGCCGCAGCAGGAAGAGGACCTTTGTGCCAGCGGACCCACCATCCTAAGGGAGGACTTTACCGTCGCCATGGAGACGCTGCAGGACGCCCACTCGCAGGCCATCGGAGCCCCCAAGGTACGACCCTTCCCCTGGTAACGACCATTCTCATGGTAACAACCTTTGCCATGGTAACGGTGTCTCTAAACAGTGTTTCTACACTGGCGGACTCATCCTGAATGGGTCGTTGAGTATGTTGTCAAAAACACCAAGCTCTATTTTATTCTCCATTTCAGAACAAGAAAAGGCTTGATTGAATTATGGGGGGTGGTTGGTAACAGTAGTGAATTGACTAAAAACTGGATTTATATTTTTGTCTTCTGTTTTTATAATTTAGTTATTGACTTTTTGGTCCAGAGTAACAGGTTGGACATCGAGCTGTATCTTGATCATCACAGCCTCTTATTAAGGGGAAAACCCCAACTCTCACTGTGTGTGTGTGTGTGTGTGTGCGTGTGTGTGTGTGTGTGTGTGCGTGCGTGCGTGCGTGCGTGCGTGTGTGTGTGCGTGCGTGCGTGTGTGTGTGATCCCCAGATCCCCAGCGTGCGCTGGCAGGACGTGGGAGGGCTCCAGCAGGTAAAGAAGGAGATCCTGGACACAGTGCAGCTTCCTCTGGATCGCCCGGAGCTGCTGGCTCTGGGTCTGCGCCGGGCCGGGCTGCTGCTGTACGGACCTCCTGGTACCGGCAAGACCCTCCTAGCCAAGGCTGTGGCCTCGGAGTGCTCCATGACCTTCCTCAGGTTAGGGTCAGCTCCATGACCTTCCTCTGGTTAGGGTCAGTGCGATGATCTTCCTCAGGTTAGGGTCAGCGCTATGACCTTCCTCAGGTTAGACTCAGCTCCATGACCTTTCTCTGGTTAGGGTCAGCTCCATGACCTTTCTCTGGTTAGGGTCAGCTCCATGACCTTCCTCTGGTTAGGGTCAGCGCTATGACCTTTCTCTGCTTAGGTTCATGGTCACACACTGCACTGCCTGGATAGGCAATGGTTCACCGAGTGCTGCTTGGGTGTGAGTAAATGGGCACTCAATGCTAATATGCTAACTTAGCTCTGACTCTGGGTGTCCGTGCTAACGTATTAACTTAGCACTGACTCTGGGTGTCAGTGCTAACATGCTAACTTAGCATTGAGTCCGGGTGTCAGTGCTAACATGCTAACTTAGCTCCGCCTCTGGGTTTCAGTGCTAACATGCTAACTTAGCTCTGACTCTGGGTTTCAGTGCTAACATGCTAACTTAACTTAACATGCTGATATTGTTTCTTCCCTATCATGCTAACGTAGCATCAGTTTGAGATCCAACACACTAACACAGTGCTGACTTTGTTTAACGCTAACATGCTAATATAGCGCTGCCTGTGTGTTTCAGTGTGAAAGGACCAGAACTCCTCAACATGTACGTTGGCCAGAGTGAGGAGAACGTCAGAGAGGGTAAGGTGCTTCTGCAGTCCTTATAGCTACTAAAACACAGCATTTAAAATGCACTCTAGTTATACTTCCCATAAGGCTCTATAGAGTCACCGTCGCTTAGCCTTCCCAGAAACCCCTGCCCTTCGACCCTTATGTGCTGCTTTGCAAAAGTATAAACCAGTCTTAAGGCCAGAGCAGTGGATAGCAATACTGGTAATGTCATCTCTAAGACCAGAGCAGTTGATCACGGTAGGGATTGACCGAACTCACCCATCATGGCCGCCATTGTATGTCAGTGTTTTCAAAGGCTAGAGCAGCTGCACCTTGTATCATCTTCTTTGATGAGCTGGACTCTCTGGCGCCCAACAGGGGGCGCAGTGGCGACTCCGGAGGGGTCATGGACAGGTGAGAGGATTATGGAATATCACCCTTTAATAAAATCAAACGGTTAGGGTGGGTTCGGTTTGTTGTCTCCTAACCCCCTCTGTCTGCCTGCAGGGTGGTGTCTCAGCTCCTGGCAGAACTGGACGGGCTGCATTCATCAGGAGACGTGTTTGTGATTGGAGCAACCAACCGTCCCGACCTGCTCGACCAATCACTGCTCAGGCCTGGCCGGTGAGGGGACTAGGGGGCCGGGCTTAGCCAATCAGGGATGTGTTTCCAGCACACTGAACCTGTTCAAACTAAGAAGATTAAAGACAAATGTAATTAGAAGTTAGCGTTCCTCTTTAATGTGTATGGAAGAATGGACACATCTGTTTACTCCTCTAAATTTCTAACAGGAAACTAGTATATATATTTTTTTATTTGCTGGTTGTTCCTTGATGCCAGGATTGATCAAATGCCCTTAAGGTGTCCTGTGGTGGCCAAATTTGATAAACTGCTGTAAAGTGTTCCGTTCTTGGTTGCCAGGTTTGATAAACTGCTGTATGTGGGAATCAACGAGGACAGGAAGAGCCAGCTGCAGGTTCTCCAGGCCATTAGCAGGAAGTGAGTGTAAAGAACTTCCTCTTCTATAATGTCAAGGATTGCTTATTACTCTAATCTCTGGGTTAGTTGGTTAGTGTGTCTGGGTTAGTGTAATCTCTGTCAGTTAGATCTGTCTTTGGGTTAACTCTCTGTCTGTTGGTTAGTGTAATCTGTTTGTGGCTTGGTGTTTGTGTAATCTCCCTGTCTTTAAGTTAGTAGAATCTGTCTGTGGGTTAGTGTTTGTGTAATCTGTGTGTCAGTGGAAGAATGTTTGTGTAATCTGCGGGTCAGTGGATGAGTGTGGCCTGTGTGTTTTAGGTTCCAGATTGAGCCAGAGGTCAGTAATCTGTGTGTCAGTGGATGAGTGTAGCCTGTGTGTTTTAGGTTCCAGATGGAGCCAGAGGTCAGTCTCCAGGAGGTGGTGGAGAGGTGTCCCAGTCAGATGACCGGCGCTGACCTCTATGCCCTCTGCTCCGACGCCATGATGGTGGCCATTAAGAGGAAGATCACCCTGATCACTGACGGTAGAACACTTCACTATTATTAAGAGGAAGATCACCCTGATCACTGACACGCTCACTATTATTAAGAGGAAGATCACCTTGGTCACTGACACCAAACTACTATTAAGAGGAAGATCACCCTGATCACTGACACCTCACTACTATTAAGAGGAAGATCACCCTGATCACTGACACCCTCACTATTATTAAGAGGAAGATCACCTTGGTCACTGACACCACACTATTATTAAGAGGAAGATCACCCTGATCACTGACACCTCACTACTATTAAGAGGAAGATCACCCTGATCACTAACACCTCACTACTATTCAGAGGAAGATCACCCTGATCACTGACACCTCACTATTATTAAGAGGAAGATCACCCTGATCACTGACACCTCAATACTATTAAGAGGAAGATCACCTTGGTCACTGACACCACACTATTATTAAGAGGAAGATCACCCTGATCACTGACAGTAGACTTCCTCACTATTATTAATGACTATATTCATTATTATTATTATTATTATTATTATTATTATTATGCGTCACCTTCAGTGTTCTTAATCAGAATCCAAACTGTTTACTGTCAAACTAAAGTCTTCTTTAAGCCCATGACAACTTGCTTCAGCTTTTACATTTTAGAATGTAAACGCAATATTTTTATGTATTAAAAAAGGGAACGCATAGTACAAAGGACTTAGACTGCCTCCAACTGTGTCTTATCAACAAACGTGCACACAAAAAATCATTTCACGGTTTAGCTTTCAAAACAATTTTACTGCATTGCAAAATATCAGTCAACAAATTCCACCAAAAATAAAACCACAATATATAATTTACTAGAAAATAAAATGTATAAAATAAAAACCTGATTGATTTAGCTAATTCTCTGTTAGTGTGAGCGTTGCCATGGTAAGATGAAGGTCCTATCGGTCTGCTTCGCGGTGTCAGCCTGTGTTCTCTGTCTGGCAGGTGTGGACAGTGAGGAGTCTCCTCTGATCCTCAGGAAGGAGGACTTCACCCAGGCCCTGGCCATGCTCAAACCCTCCATCTCAGAACAGCAGCTGCTCCAATACAAACACCTTCAGCAGGAGCTCACAGCAGACCGGGGAGTGACCAGGACACAGGGTCACACTGGCCCTCTGAAGACATTGAGCTGAAGTGTCGCATGGGTGTTACATCAGAGCCTGAGCCCACGTTCCCCATCTGACTGCCTTGGCTCAGTGTGGAAGTGAGGGAGGGGCCTCGCTTAATGGATTGCATCGAACACCTCTCTGATCTCTGATTGGGCCGCACATTCTGCCTCACAACATGGCTCATTTGCATATTGAGACCTCTCTGTGCACTGGCCAATTGGAACCGCTGAGGTGTTCAGGAGTCAACCAATCAGATCAGATTATATGAGCCAATGTGTATACATAGGAAGAATTCCCTACTTATTCACAAGGAGAAAGCTGTGGTGATTGGTTCTCTTTTCTTTCTGTATTTCCTAATAGGAGTTTGTCATCTGAGAAACATTAGAAATCGCTTTCAATGATGACAGAAGTTCATATGAAGACAGTGCTTATGGTAGGTATAATTTAGGAGGGACCATTCTAGCGCTAAAGTAGTGAAAAGTGTTGGAACGTTTACATTCAAGTGTTTCTGGGATTGTATTTTGATCCAGTGTTAAATAAGTTCTTGGAAACTGAGTAAAACAAGCAGCCTCACACACCCTCATATCAAATGCTACTACACTTACAATCATCCAGAGGTTTGCAGGAGTTTGTATATACATTTTTAAACGAATTGAAGGCATGATTTGATAACATTTTACAAATTAAGTAAAGCTAAATAATATATCAAAGGCGAGTCTGTGCTGTGTTGAGTGCATTGTGATCAGTGACATTTTGATGTCGTTAAATTCCCATTCCCCATAAAATCATAAGCCATGTACCACCATTAAACCCTAAACCAAAAAAGCATCAATATAAACATTTGAAACCAATCTTCTTGAAAATGAATCCAGCATGAATGTTGACTTTATCTGGGCTAACAAATCTTTAGATTTACGCACATTAAAGAAATAACATAACATCATATAACGTGACAGAACATGAATGGACACAAATATATTTGGTGACACTAAATGGGCAGTTTCATTTGGTGGAACCATTTTCTATTTTGAATGTAGATGGTAAACAAAGATTTGGAGCCCCTTAATTTCAATTTTCCAATACGTGGTAAAAGATTTCAAAGTTCTTGATACATTATTAATTTATTTTATGAAATGTTATAATTTCAAACTAAGGAAACAATCTCAAATAAACTCTAATGTAAACAGCACAAGTTTGTATAAATGTCTCACCAAGTTAATTTCGAAAATGCCACATGACTGATGAGATCACATGGACTCTTGTGCTTCAAATAAGGAATTGTCGGAACACACAATTATGGCAAATGCATTTGTTATCGTATAATATAAATAGTAACAATGGCTATGCTTTACAGTTTTTTTTGTTCTGCAGAAGGCACAAAAATAAATTTGCCATCTTAATTAAGCACTTCATCAGTATGTAGATTTAGCTTTTGTATTTGCGGGTTTCAGCCACTCACACTTAAGTTAACTCAGCAGTCAGACTGTTAAAGTTATCAGTAAGTTCAGAACTATTGGGGTATGCTAGCCCAACACAGTCAGTTCTGTACTATTGTACAGTTTGTTCAGTCAGTACGATTGGGTTATGCTAGGCTAACAGTTCAGTACTGTTGGGTTAGGGCTAGGTTAACAGTGTTATTATGTTTGGGTTACACTAGATTAACAGTCAGTACTGTTGGGTTACACTCGGCTAACACAGTCTTGTTGGGTTAGGCTAGGGGAATACAGCCAGTACTGTTGGGTTAGGCTAGGCAAATACAGCCAGTACTGTTGGGTTAGGCTAGGCTAACAGTCAATTGTGTCTTGCTAGGGCTAGGCTAACAGTCAATTCATTCGGGTTCGGGCTAGACTAACACAAACTGTAATCAACGTTCTGACTGCTGAGTTAACTCAGAAACAAGTCACACATTCTGCTGTAACCCAAGTGTATCGAAGAAAAAAATATGGAGTTTGGTAGACAAGACTGGATCCAGATTTAATCAAGAGATTTAGATGGCTGATTTAATCAGCAGGTTCGAATGGCTGATTTAATCAGGAAGTTTGAATGGCTGATTAAATCAGTAGGTTTGAACGACTGATTTAATCAGGAGATTTGAACGACTAATTTAATCAGGAGGTTTGAACGGCTGATTTAATCAGGTGTTTGAACGGCTGATTTAATCAGGAGGTTTGAACGACTGATTTTATCAGGTTTGAATGGCTGATTTAATCAGGAGGTTGGAATGGCTGGTTTAATCAGGAGGTTTGAATGGCTGTGGTTGACCTTTTGTTCTCACATAGAACACGCATCCTCTCTCCTGGTCGCTATGGACTTTAGTTCGTTGTTTTGGCAGGGATTGAAAACGTAGGTTTTCCATTTTGTTATCTCTTCAAAATGTCTTCTGAGAAGATCCCTTCATCCAGGGACTCAAGTAAAATGGGGCATTCGATCGCAGGTTCTGCAGAACAAAAAAGGTGAATGTGTGTTTAATATTTGAAATGGAATTGCATGTAAATGTATGCAACATATTTCATATATTGATTATTACTTACCAATAAATAAACCAAGCAATACCTGCAACCACACAAAAGTCAAATTTCTCATACTTTCACATTGCAATTGATTTCAATCTGAGCTCTGCGAGTGGGACATTCTAAAAAAGACCCTCAAGCAGAAATAATAATAATAATATAATAATACATTATGTTTATAAAGCGCTTTTCAAAGACGCTGGAGGAAATAATCGTTTGAGAGTCTGTTGTAAGGCTGTTGCCTTCTTGAAATCTGTCTTCATTGGGAAATAGTCTATGAGTTTACAAGGAATCCATTAAAGATTATGACCTTCCTCCCTTCACGGTGAAATCTTGGGAGCTTTACCTTAACCACCCATCCAAAACTTCCTGAGAAAGTGGCACCATGTTGGTGGAGCAGGAAGTGCATCATCTGATAAACACAGAAACTGTGTTTTTTTCCGAGAACCTAGTAATTCGGGAAACCAGTAAACCAGCCACAATGAACTTTGACCGTTTAGTTGGATCCCACTGCTGTATTCCAAGTTACTCCACCGCCTTTGAGTGTTTTGAAAAGCGCTTTCTAAATATAATGTATCATTATTATTATTATTATTATTTAAACACAAATGATATTTACCGCTTACGTGGCCTTGGCTACTTTAGTGCGCTTCATCCTTTTCCTCCGCATGAGGGTGACCTGGGGCCTCTTCAGGCCGGCAATGAGGAGCAGCAGTCGGGGTCGGGACTTGGTGAGCCAGCTTCTCAGGAGCGTCCCCTTGGGAAACCTCCAGGGGAGAGATGGCATTATGCGTAAACACAGAGAGTCAGGCACATAGAGAGATGGGATTGTACATAAACACACAGAGACAGACACATAGAGAGATGGGATTGTACATAAACACAGAGAGACAGACTGATGGAGAGACGGCATTATACATTAACACAGAGAGAGATGGGTGGAGAGATGGCATTATGCATAAACACAGAGAGACAGACACATAGAGAGATGGATGGAGAGACGGCATTATGCATAAACACACAGAGAGACAGACACATAGAGAGATGGGATTGTACAAAAACACACAGAGACAGACACATAGAGAGATGGGATTGTACAAAAACACACAGAGACAGACTGATGGAGAGACGGCATTATACATAAACACACACAGAGATGGATGGAGAGATGGCATTATACATAAACACAGAGAGACAGACAGATAGAGAGATGACATTATACATAAACACAGAGAGACGGACAGACAGGCCAATGGATGGATGGTACATATACACAGAGAAACAGAGACCGATAGATGGATATTACACCAGTGACCTTAAACCTGATCTATACAAAAGACACAGCAGAGAGCTTGTGTTTCACAGTTTGATTGGCATCTGGCCTAGCTATCTATTCTTTTAGACAGTTTGATTGGCTCCTCTCAGCCTTGCCAGATGTTCTTTTAGACAGTTTGATTGGCCCCTCCCAGCTTCGCTAGTTGACCATCTCAGACTTGAGAGGCGTGTTTTGTTTGACATGTTTTTCTTCTTATGCCTATGGGTAAATGGTTTTTGCGGTATTCATATGTTGATGTAAGGGTTATTCTGCTGAGACATTTAAAATCGATCAGTAAATTTGTTTTGTCTTCTTGTCGCTTTATCTGCATGTTGACTCTTCTCAGCTAAGAGACCCCACACCAGCACAACGTTCAAAACCTAGCTCTTTCTATGTCTCGGGTTGGAAAGATATTGGTCATACTAAAACCAGAACTTAACAAGGCTCTCCGTTTTGAGCTAGAGGCCCCTAGCAAACCATATCATCCAATTTGTGCTGGCACAAACAAGAGCTAAACTAACCCAGTTAGAGTCCTAATCTAACCAGTTACACTCCTAATCTAACCCAGTGAGACTCACCTAACCAGTTACACTTCTAACAAACAGTTAGACTCCTAAATAAAACATACTCCTTATCTAACTAGTCACTCTTATACAAAACAGAATCTGAACAGTCACACTCCTAACTGAAACAGTCAAGATCCTAATCTAACCAGTCAGACTCCTAATCTAACCAGTCAGACTCCTAACCTAAACAGTCCGACTCCTAACCTAACCAGTCAAACTCCTAATCTAACCAGGCAGACTTTTAACCTAACCAGTCAGACTCCTAATATAACCAATCAGACTGCTGAATGATGGCTTTATCTTACTTGCAACAGTATGAACCATTGGCCACTGGGTTTCCTGTCTACATACTCATAATAATTAATTACATTCCTTTTTTGGCACTTTTTTCCACCAGACTCAATGTGGGTACACATGGGTTTTTAAATAGGTACACAACGAATGGACGGACAGACCATCAGTCTGGGTGATACCACAGCAGCCGATTTGTGCCATATTTACTTACCTAACATATTGCTACAGACGTTTGCTCACACAGACCAAAGACAGACAGACTAACTGACAGTGTTTCTAGTCAGGGCATTGATGGGATTATTGCCCTTTAAGTGTGAAGAAGCCAGAAACACACCAACATGGGGAGAACATACAAACTTCACACACACATCAACACAGGGAGAGCATACAAACTCCACACAGAAACACACCAACACTGGTAGAACATACAAACTCCACACAGAAACACACCAACACTGGGAGAGCATACAAACTCCACACCGAAACACACCAATACTGGGAGAACATACAAACTCCACACAGAAACACACCAACACAGGGAGAACATACAAACTCCACACAGAAACATACAAACTCTACACAGAAACACACCAACACTGGTAGAACATACAAACTCCACACAGAAACACACCAACACTGGGACAACATACAAACTCTACACAGAAACACACCAACACTGGGAGAACATACAAACTCCACACACAAACACATCAACACTAGGAGAACACACAAACTTCTCACAGAACAGAACCAAGAACCCTCTTTCTGTGAGGCAACAGTGCTAACCACCGAGCCACTGTGCTGTCTCTCAAACTTGCTTTTTCTACATTCTGCTGCCTGACAGGCCATGCTCTGCCTACATACTCAGCTAAACACCTCGGAAAACACTCAGCTCAATTGTTCAGCTTCTGCTTGCCAGGCACAGTCCGTCTGACCACAGAGAAATCTAGCAACGTTCAGATGAGCTCAGGGCTCGGCAGAGCTTATTGTTGTCCGTTCCCATGGAAACATAATAAATGTAGTGAGGGCAGTATTGTTTGTTTGGCAGTGTCCCCTCATCCTTTCTCTCTCTCTCTCTCTCTCTCTCTCTCTCTCTCTCTCTCTCTATGTCTCTTTCTCTCTATGTCTCTTTCTCCCTCTCAACCTCTCCCTCTCCCTCTCTCTTCCCCTCATCCTCTCTCGCTTTCCCTTTCAACTCTTTCATCCAAGCCTTTCACTGTCCTCATGTGACCAGGTCAGTAAGACGTGTCCTCATCAGAAAACGCTTTGACCTTTGACCTTCCCGTGAACCTCATCCTAACCGGATGTTCCATCTGATTCTGTGGTGCTGTCTCTTAGGTCCCGCCCCTCTGGGGGGCACACTACATCGAAACATTGAGCTTGAAGTTCCACAGGGCTCTATAGGTTCCAGAAGGTTTGGAAGATTGGTACATCCAAATTCACTCCTCGCGGCAGGGTATTTCCTGTGAAGACGGTTCCTAATTTGACTTCCCTTCTTTGTTTATGTTCTTCTTACTTTCAAAAATGGTTTAGAAATATTGTCCAATTACAGATCAGTTGTCAGGGAGTTTTGTCCAATCACAGAAGTGCAGTATAGGAGTCTCATCCAATGTACCAGTGTAGTTGTAACATAGTCTTGAAGGATTCCAGAAGGGTTGTCCTTTCTCCTTTGAACTCCCTTATCCAGCTCCATCCTCAGGAGGTCCAGTTCTGTTGCTATGGTTACTAGGCACTCCCAGAAACTAGAGTCCTGCCTCAGGCAGCCCAATAAGCCCAAAGCTATTCAATCAAAAGGCTATGAAACATGTAACATGATTTCTTAAAATTACAAACACTCCAACAAAAAGGTTACCCAGAACAAATTGCTTTACAAAGCAGCAGCACATACAAGGGGTCAAACCATCCAGGGGTTACCAAGGTTACTGAGGTTCTAAAGAGCACCAGCTGATGCTACCATGGTCAACATCCAAGCCATCCCGTGTGCTGGGTTCAGTTTAGCACACATCCATGTTACGTACATAATAGCCAAACAGTGCTAACAGTCACCAGCGCATATTCACATTATTTACACAGCGCTGATAGTTACAAGTTAGCAATTCATACCCATCCAAAGCTAACAGTCGCCAGCTAGCATCTAAACCCAGCCACAGCTAGGAGTCACACGCTAACAACAGAACACCGGTTGCTAAGTAAAAACAACAACCCACAGCAAACAGACGGGGGACTAAAGTACATTGACGGATAGAGAGGAGTAGATCCAGCAGACAGAACAGAAAAAGCTAAAGTACATAGACAGATAGAGCAGAGTGGATCCAGTAAATTGAACAGAAAAAGCTATAGTACATTGACAGATAAAGCAGAGAAGATCCAGTAGATTGAACAGAAAACGGTCCTTACCAATTGACCCCACACATTTGTTAGGTTATGCCCCCCGCGTCCCTGCAGCGGCACATATATGATCGTGAGAGAGGCCGGTCCGCTGGCCCAGAAGGTTCCGCCAGAGGAGTTCAATAATAGAAGCCATGGAGCAGAGGACCGTCCACTCAGCACTTCTCTCTGCCCACGGCAACCGGGAATCCCAGCCAATCAGTGGGGGCCCCTGACCCGTTGGCATGACATCGCACTGAGGACCCGTATAAATAGGCAGAGAGCTTTGGACAATGAGGAAGAGAGGTCAGCCAGACTGTGATGGACTCGTTAGCACCTGCTGGCACGGAAATACCTAACAACTAGCCAACAACTGCCTAGTAACTGGGACTAACAACTATCCATCTACCACCTATCAACTGAAATCAATCAACTGGTAAACAACTGCCTGTCAACTGACAACAAACTAACAACTGCCTGTCAACTGACACCAAACAACTAGCTAACAACTGCCTATCAACTGACACCAAACAACTGCCTATTAAATGAGAATAACAACTAGCCAATGACTAACTATCAACTACCAAACCCTACTACTACTACACCTGTTTCTTAACACCTCACTGACAACTACCTTTCGACCAAGAGCATCAACAACACAACACTGCTCAGGGAGAACGAGGGCAAGTGTGACGCGAGGCCATTTTGACTCAAATTGCACCAATCAGAAAGGAGACAGAACCCATGTGACCAATGATGCACATGCTCTGTGTTGGTACCCTTCTGCCTGCCAAAGAAACAACTGATGGCTCATACTCCTCCAACCATTTTTGACATGATTTTTGATATGTGCACATCGTTTCTTTCATATACAGTACATACCTCACTCTGTCTTACCCTTTAATGTATACGCCTTTAATGGTCTAGTTTTTATGACCATTCTGTTGACAAACATGTTGAAATCTTAGTCAGATTTGATCTAGCATTGTTTCCAGCTAGCAGGGTAGCTTGTCAAGAGTGGTGCGGTTGGCCGCAATTCTAATGCTGAACTACGATTGACCTTAACACCATCAAAGTGGTGCCTGGCTCAGTAACAACAACCCATTTGTTTTAGGTTAATGTTTTAGGACAACTGTTTTGTGTTGAGTTACTGGTCTGGTATCATCCAGTGGTTAACTATTTTGCACAGATGGGAGCAAATGCAATTTGAGCCACAACTGTGGAATTTATTGACATGTGCCCAAGTCCAACACTTTTGGTGTAGACAATGTTCAGCACCTGATGAGAAGTCCAACACTTTTGGTATGGATGATGTTCAGTACCTGATGAGAGGTCCAATATTGAGGGTAGAGATAATGTTCAGTACCCGAGGAGAGGTCCAACACTGAGGGTATAGATAATGTTCAGTACCTGAGGAGAGGTCCAACACTGAAGGTAAACATAATGTTCAGTACCTGAGGAGAGGTCCAACACTGAGGGTATAGGTAATGTTCAGTACCTGAGGAGAGGTCCAACACTGAAGGTATTCATGATTCACTCAGAGACTTCTCCATTAAGTCCCTGCAGCATCAGAGTGGTGTAATGTCTGTAAACCACCAGCAGACAGCGCTGTCACACCACATCAGGCTGCAGCTACCCCGAGGGGTTGGGAGAAGGGAAGGGCAGGTTTGTAATACTAGCTTAGTTTCAGGCTGCACTTAGGATAGCCCCTCTGCTCTGCTGCAGTAAAGGGGAGGGGGGAAGCCTGGCACTGCATTGCAGATCATCAAACGGAGGAGGAGGAGGAAGAGGAGGAGGAGGAGGGATGAGAGCGCTGCCTCTGCAGAATGGGGTTTTCCAGAGAGGAGTGTGTGGTGGGAATCCCAGCCTCCTGACCTACCAATCAGCTCCACCACATGAAGCCGCACAGCGTGGCTCTTCTGGCTAGCTCTCCTCTGCTCTCAGTCTCTGGGTCTCCACTGTTTGCTTCTCATCATGTCAGCTAGCACGTGCTGAGCTGTCACTCTGGTAAAATTAATGTTGGTAACATTAGCTGTGTTGGTAAATGCAGCGTGTGTGTGTGTGTGTGTGTGCGTATGCATTAGTGAGCAGTACCATGAAGCTAAATTAAAGGTTATACAGTATATAGTGTGTGTGTGTTTGTGTGTGTGTGTTAAATGAACAGTTGTTTCCCCATTCAAACGCAGCTTTGGTCGGATGGTGTTTTGGGTTAGGGGCTGTAGGATGTTGGGTTATAAACTGTAGGATGTTGGGTTATAAACTGTAGGATGTTGGGTTATAAGCTGTAGGATGTTGGGTTACAAACTGTAGGATGTTGGGTTATAAACGTTAGGATGTTGGGTTATAAGCTGTAGGATGTTGGGTTATAAACTGTAGGATGTCGGGTTATAAACTGTAGGATGGTGTTTTGGGTTAGGGGCTGTAGGATGTCGGGTTATAAACTGTAGGATGTTGGGTTATAAACTGTAGGATGTTGGGTTATAAGCTGTAGGATGTTGGGTTATAAGCTGTAGGATGGTGTTTAGGGATAGGGCTACATGTCCTGTCCCATCAGCAGAGCGGCAGGTGGCTATCTCAGCACGTGGAGTCTGTGCTGTTGCTATGGCGGAGCGTTGTTGGTGTTGCTAAGGCACGGTGATGTCCTTCCTTTGTCTCCCTGAGACAGCATCCTGATACCTCGTCCCAGTCAGCAGGTTATGTAACGCCTTCCAGTCAGCTGTTTGTTATGCCCAGAGGACAGGAGGTGGGAATGGCTGTGATGGGACACTGAGGGCTCAGGGGACAAACCCACCACCACACATCACATTGGCCTGCCAGGGAAGAAGCTCGGATTTAACAGTCTGGTTGGAACACAAAGATGAAATGCATTCAGCATGTATTATTTTGCCAAATTTAGAATGATCAGGAATAGGGTGATAGGACCATATAGGGATATGGTTAACCTTAACCTTAACCCAATAGCGATATGGTTAACGTTAACCTTAACCCTAACCCAGTCGAGATATGGTTAACCTTAACTTTGCATTCGGAGGGTGTCATGGTGTGTGTGTGTGTGTATGTTGGGAGGGTATCATGGTGTGTCTGTGTGTGTGTGTGTGTGTGTGTGTGTGTGTGTATTTGGAGGGTATCATGGTGTGTGTGTGTGGAGGGTATCATGGTGTGTGTGTGTGTGTGTGTGTGTGTGTGTGTGTGTGTGTGTGTTTGGAGGGTATCATGGTGTGTATGTGTGTGTGTGTGTTTGG
>JAVQJS010146272.1:0-22672 GCA_036024795.1 Galaxias rostratus | reverse complement strand
GTCTGTGTGTGTGTGTGTGTGTGTGTGTGTGTGTGTGTGTGTGTGTGCGCGTGTGTGCATGCGTGTGCACGCCGGCATGCTTGTGTGTGTGTGTGTGTGTGTGTGTGTGTGTGTGTGTGCGTGTGTGCGTGTGTGTCTGTGTGTCTGTGTGTGTGTGTGTGTGTGTGTGTATGTGTGTGTGTGTGTGTGTGTGTGTGTGTGTGTGTGTGTGTGTGTGTGTGTGCGCGCACGTGTGTGTGTGTTTGTGTGCTCGCGTGCGTGTGTGACTGTTGATACAAGATGACAGTCATGCTGTCGGTATGTTGGTGAGGTTATTTATGTTGACTAAGAGATACCTAAAGGACTACCCCGATATCCTTTTATACAGCATCCATTTACTAAATATGCAATGTGCAGCAAGCAGCATTAATGGTCACACACACACAGATAGCACATACACACACACACACACACACACACACACACACACACACACACACACACACACACACACACACACACACACACAGTAATGGGAACAACACCACACGCACTTCCATCTGTTGTCTGATAGCTACCTCTCATGACAGAGAGTGCTTAGGATGACAAGTAGCTGCTATTTACCGTACAGGCAGTCAACACTGATAGCAAACAAGAAAACTAGGGACGGCATATTAGTCAGAATACCTGAAAGCAAGATTAATGGAGGGAGCAGCCTGAGGGGAGGGTTGGGTTAAGTAAACACCCCCAGAGACACAGAGAGGGTGGGGGCAAGGTTCAGAAAGATAGAAGAGAAGAAAGAGGTAGTCAGCCGAGTCACCCAGAGGCTACGAAACCGGCTCCAGTAGGGCCATGCCTGATGAGTTCACCAGCCTCCCTTTCCGATCCCACCCGTGTGGGGGTTGGGCCTGGCTTCACACCAGCCCCCGCCGAGCCCTCCGGAATGCAGAGAGGATCCTAAGAACCCCCACCCCACCAGCGGGGCAGTTCGTTCTACAGGGAGGTCTATGTTTACACTGTCACATGATACATGGGGGGGCCCTTGGCCTGTGCTGTCCTTCAGCGCGTAGGATGTCTATCTGGGATTGTGATCAACATCCTCCCTGCTAGACTGATTAGCTTCTTGTTACACGACACCGAGATCCAGGAAAGTAAGATTGGGTACATTCTAGCTTATCCCCTAATTTACTGCGTCAACGGCAGAAACGTACACAGTAAGAGATGCCTGTAGGCTAGCTTGGCCCATTATGTGCTGCCAAGAAACCGGCAGGTTCCAGTCGGGTCCTTTTCCAGTTAGAGTGCGCACAGCAGTCCCCAGTCATCCAAGAACACACCCACACTGAGAGTAAATACTATTTCTAACAGCTCCTCTGAAGACAAAAGGAGGAGGAGCGGTGGGAAGGAACAAAAGAGGATAACAAAAATGGATCCTCTGGTGGGCTTGCTCACATTTATCCCGCACGCTCCATGTCTAGCTTCCGGGAGTCTCAGATGTGATGAAGTCGCAAGAGACGACGGCACCCGACTGCGTCACCTACACGCCTAACAGCTCATCTGAAATTGAAATGACTAACTTGTTTTGTCTCGGTCGCCTCACCTCAGCCAATCACTACGCGTTTGGTGTTCCTGGGTACAATTCTGTTCTTACGACGAAAGGGGGTCACGGTGAGAGCACCTGGGGGAAAGAGCCTCTCGGTGTGGAATGAAATGAGATTAGCAATGGAACAACAAGCCTGTCAGCTCTCTCCACATGACACAAGAGGAGGAGGGCAGGCTCTCTATTTTTCTTCCACTCATCCCTCACACTTTCCAAGCTCCCTCGTTCACTTGGTCGGTGTGTCTGGAGCGCGCTCTTTCTCCCTCTCGTCCACAGAGCATGTGCTTCCGTTTTTTCTGTAACCTCTGGTGTGCAGTGTTGTGTGCACTCTGCCTTTCTTTTACCCCTGCCGGGGATCTCATTAAAGCGAGCCCTTCGTGGTGTCGCTGACCTCATTGAGGGGGGCTAGTCCCACGCTCCACCACGGAGCCCCCAGCTGCCTGCTAACCTGTCAGCGCTACTAGGTCTGACAGATTCACCAGGCCACCATCCTTCCCTTCCTGACCTCCTCAACGCTGTAGCTTTCCAGCACCTCCTCTAAGGACTCTTCCCGTAAATAGACTGAACAAGGCCACCTTCTAACAAAGACAGCCTGGACGCTTACTGGAGCGACAGGTCAGCGCAAGAGGTCGCAGGGAGTTGTCGACCTCACCACTGTGTCATGAGAATCGTTTGCTCCCTTCCGTAGCCCCTTCTCTAGCAGACCATCATTATAATTATTCCATTTGCAGAGAAACTGCACAGACCTGCAGCACAGCCCAAATTGAATAATAGGGTCAAGAAGATAAGTGGCCAGCCAGGGCAGAGTGGTTTCCAGCAGGCCTGACCGGCCATTAAGGTGAGGTCCACCACTGCAGAGAGACTCGTCTAAAGGACACCAACAATGAGACAGCTAACCAGCAAAGCCTTTTAGGGTGAATTCTTCTCTAAGTATGCGGAGCCAGCTCAGGGCTTGAGGGAACCGAGAGCCGACTATAATCTGTGATATGATCAGGATTTAATGCCTGCTACTGGTGGTGATACAATGGTGGTGTGTTTGAAACACCTAGCTTTGGCATCTAGCTTGAGCTTTTATGCCCCTCTAAGCAGTTGGCTTGTTGAAAAATGTAATCTTTCAAATCTAGACGGGTCACATTGTGTTTCGTTTTTCATCAGTGCACTTAACACATCACAGACATTCAGAACGATGTAATCTCTTGGCTTTGAGAAGATGCATTCAAACAGCCTGTTTGAAACTAGAAGGATGAAGAAATTTGTACGAAATGAACAAAGGTGGAATACCACAGCATTCTAACAACTGTGCTCTCTTGATTAGGTCTAAAATCAGTGTTTAAGCTGCTGCCTTGGCCAAATGCTGGAAAGTAAAGACTGCCTGGGCAGGGGAGCTATTTTGTTATGTATAAGCACTGCGGTTGGCGTTGATGTGCATGAAAGTCACCGTCAGTGACTAATGTTTTAACTTAACTGCCATTTCCATGGCTCTCAACCAGACACCCTGTAATGCAATTTCTCCCGACTTTAAACCCCGGTAGAGCTCAGGAGAGGGCAGTAAAATTGGATACGCAGCGCACAGCTGTTAAATGTCAGACTATTTCCTACCCGAGCTGTGCGTGGAGTGAGTCTTTGAACAGAACGTCGCACCAAAACACATTCTCCTCAGCCATCTTTTTATCTCTCTCTCCCTCTCTCATTTCATCAAACACGGAATGTGAAGAGCCGACCAGTTAGGTCTGAGAGGAAGAAAAACACCGACAGCTATCTTTCCAGCCCAATATGGAAGCTTTGCCTTCACTATCGTTACACGGTGAATGTTTCAGTGCAGATTAACGGCTTTCAAAATCTGCCTTGGCACCTTCAAGACAAGAAGATCTGAAATTGTGCCCACAAAAAGTTTTTTGCTCCTAACTACTGCAACATCCTGAAACCTCTGGTGCCATATTGGCAGCTTTCCCAGACACAAACCCACGTTTCGTACACACAGACGCATGCCACAGGCGTCGCTCGTCCCATGGAGGACTTCTACTGCTTAAAATACCCTCAGGCAGAGGCGGCGTTCACAACATGATGTGCGAGAGTGACTGCTTGGCAGGCTAGTTTCAACGGCCTGATATTACAGAGCTCTGTACTAGGGGCCAGCCCAGAGCCCAGTGTCCCAAGGAGGCTCACAGTGCTCACCACAGTGCTCAGCCTTTGCGTAAACATCCAAAAGAAGAAGATGATCCTTTCCATTCACGCGTGCACACACATCCTGCTTCCTGAGCCAAAGTCAAAGTAGCAGGCAGAAAAGGAAAAGGGAAGGATATACCCAAAACCAGGATGATCATGAGTAGTGCGTGCATGTAAAAAGTTGGGGGGGGGGGGGTCCTGCCTCATAGAAACCTCGTGGTGAGGCTCCCTCCGATTCCAGGAAACCTAGAGGGGGAATTTGGCCCCCTGGCCCCCTCTCCTTTCTGCCCGCCTTCTTACTGTGACAGCTTTGTTCTGTAAAAAGCAAATGCTTCACACAGAATCGGAGCTGCCTCCCACCATACACTGGGAGCAAGAGGCCGCGTGAGAGGGTAGGACTGGCTTCATTGCATTTGGACTTGAGTTGTTTTCACTCTCAATAAAAATCTGTTTGCCCTTGTTCTCAAACTCTGCCGGTGGCTTTGCCTCTACCCTTCTCGTATTTTCTTCAAGATGTTAACATCTCCATTATAAAGAAAAAAAATGAGTTAGAGCAAATCCCTCAACTGCCGCCAGAAAGCTTCTTAGTCTTTCCCTACGCTGTTTGGCCCTTTCTCAGCCTGGCCGAGAGAGCTTTGAGCATGGCACAGGCTGCTCCCATGCCTCATACATTTAGGCCAGCAGAGCAGTTAGCTCTACCCTCCCCCCTTTCTCTCTCCCTTAGCTGCCTGCATGCACCCTCCCTCCCCCTTCCCACACACACACCCCTCCTCCCTCTCCCCCTCAAGTGCCCTCTCCTTCAGGCAGCTAGCGGCTGCAACAGCATGGCCGCCTTCTCGCAGCCACTCGGAACACAGCACAAACACACACACACACATACGCACGCACTCACACACAAAGCGGCAGTAGAAAAGAGCTGCACTGACCACGTCGGCCCATAGCAGGCCCACCGTAGTCGCCTTGCCTTCCCACAGTCAGTCAGTCAGTCAGTCAGAGATCCAGGCAGGCCTTCCTCCATTAGGTCTCTCCTCTGTCGGTGTCTGAGTAGTCTTTCTTCCCCCTCCGCTCTTCCTGTCCTTCTTCTCCCCCCGCCTCCGGCTACTCCACTTTCTTGCTACTCACGCATCAAGAGGCGAAATGAGGCGCACTGGAAATTTCGCTGGGGCTGACAATGGAGGACAGCTGCTCTGACTGCACAAGGCTTTCATGGGTTGAATTAGCAGTGCGAGCAAGTCTCTCGCCCGCCCGCCTGCCTGCCTGCTCGCCCCCTCCCTTCCCGCCGTCTCTCATTCCCTTTCTCTGCCTCGCTCTTGCTCGTCCCTGCCCCCCACGCCTTGCTGCACACAGCCATTCCAGACACACGTTTACACAGAGCTGAGAGAGGGAAGGAGGGGAAGAGGGAGGGCTGGGCCCTGAAAAGGCTTTGTTTCTCCCGGGCAGGCTCGCCTGTGATCGTTTCCACAGGCCTAGCTGTGCCGCCTTGTGTGCCCTCCGGACTGCTTTCCCTGCAGGCCATCGCCGGCAGGCCTTTCTGACAGGGACTAAACTCTGCAGAAACAAACGTATAAAAATACATACACGTATAGTCGTCCAAGTGATTTAGGTGATAGGCGCTAGTAAGACACCTTCATCTGGCTGAGCACAGACTCAGGTGGGTTCACCAGTATAGCATTGCACATGACAGGAAAGAATATGGAGCAGCGAGAGACACTGTGGCAAAATACTTGAGCAGTCTGTTAGTGACAAAATAAATATAAGCTCCAACCAACTCCATACCAGAACATGAACGGTGCCTACAGACACGTTTGCATTGTAAAGTTACTGTCGCTCACGTCTCCCTAGCCCAAACAAACCCACACAGAGCTAAACAGAGCACCCCAGCTAATCCTGTTTCAGCATGGCAGAGGGGGATTATACCATCAGAGCATGCTTAAGCTAGCCCCCACGCTGGGGCCTTACGACGAAGGGGGGAGGGAGATTACCTCAGGGAAGCAACGTTGTTCTCTCCTGATAATGAAGTGTTGTGAGAGAAAAAACAACATCTCCCTGCGCAGCTGTTTGTCAGAGAGAGCGATCGGTGAGGAGGAAATATGTGGGAAATGTGTGCACAGGGATCTTCAAAAAGAATGCCTTGGCAGAGAAACTCTTTAATAATGTGGCCTGCTCCCCAGGCACCATCAGTATTGTGGTAGATGACGGCATGCCTCAAATGAGGATAATCCACACAAAGCTGCGCAGGACCAAGTAATGAACCCAAGGAGTGGCTCCTTTTAAAAGGCAAACATGAGTAATTAAGATTACATTGTAGATCATGACAAACAGCATGGGTTGAACACTACTGCCTGACCAAAAATACGTTATTGACAGGACATTATGGGCTCAATCTGTTGGAGCAATTAACGTCACACGTTGGTCAAGATAGTCTGACCATGATCACTTAACACTTGACTTTGCTTGTGGCTTTCATTTACTTCACTCCTAACATCTACACACTCATAACATATTCACAGCTGTGAATATGCTACATCTTAAGAATTGGAAGGTTTAAAGTTGAAATTCAATGGATTTAGGCCCGTTAAAATCTGTTGTCGTTGTCCCTGCAGGACTGTTTGGTACTTCGCATTCTAGCAGACTACGTTCCTTGGTCGTAACCCGCTTTCCTGCTTCATAACATGGCCGAGCAGGAAATGCCGGAGACACAGACCTGGATCACAGAGCTCGTGTTGACCCGTTCACACCACAACCAAATACCTTTTAATCCAGGGCCTTTACTTGGTGTGAAAAAGGCCATAAGGGTGATAGGTAAAACAGGCACTGGTCATCTCTGTGAAAACCCAGTCCACCAATCGTCAAATATATACCACCAAGAGTGATACAGCATTTGCAATATTTTCGAAAACAGCATTTGGCCATTTTTTTTTTTTTATTTCCTCGTTTTAGAGTAACTAGACTAAATGTTGAAACGGTAGAGGAAGAGGTGAGAACAGAATGGACAAGCTGAAGCCAATGCACTGGAGGTCAAGAGGACAGCCAGATGTTGGAAACATGAGGTTTTACGACCAGCATGGATCCCAATATAAGATATTTCCACAAGGCACCCCCGCAGCTCTTGACAGAATTTCCTGTAGAGTAGTCCAACACGACAATAAACTTCACAGGTCTAGCCACCATAAGCAGTAAGGCTGGGTTTTCCCCTGGACAACAGGTCTCTGTTCATGTCTGCCGGTCAACGGTCTACCTACTGCACTGTGGTTTCCTCAAAAGGTACATTTTGCACTGGATTAATAACTACTTAGAGTAACCCCTCTTAAAACAGCAATCGCAGCTTGGCTTGGTGACAATTCAATTTTCAGTATTGTGCAGAAGGAAAGCGTTTTCAGCCAAATTACCAAAAGGGAGGGTTTTATTGGCCAAATTGAATTAGGCCCATTTGCAAAATGTGAAACAAAACCGTTTTGCAGAATGCCATCTTGATTCATCATACTCCTTGTACTCCATCTGTGAGGAGGCAGAAGGCATTGTGGGGGATATGGCACAGATCTGGGCAGGGAAGCCAAATAAAACAGACAAGAGAATGTGGGGGAGAGCAGCATGTAGGAAAAAACCTTCCTCAAGTACAGCCAATTCTTCAAATGCCTCGCAATGAGGCCAGCAGTAAGCTAGCTATAAGGCTGAAACTCCCCACCATGTCCCTCACTATCTCTACTGCACTACAGGTTAGGCTGCACCAAAGACATCTTCAAAGCTTCACGTTTGGCTGTGAGCACTTCTCTCTAAACCTACTTTGATAGGACTAAATTAAAAAGGCACATAAGTGCAACCTGATTTTTTAAAACATTTAGCGTGAATGTGAAAATGTCGAGAAAAGAAAAGCTTGCACTTATCACACTGCCTAGGCCGTTATAATAAACTGCTAGAAGAAAATAACAGGTGGACCTGGAAACGCTGCACTGTACTTAGTGGACGTAGAAAGACAAGGCGTGATTAAACAGAGAGGGAAAGAAAAGAAGCTGTAATCAGATCTGATTCAGGGTGTAGACGGCACGGCGTTGGGACCACAGCGTCCGAGCGGCTCAGGCTTCCTAACCCAACAAGCACCGAGTCAGTTCACACAGCAAAGCTTAACTTGAGTCCAGCAAGCTTTTAACGCCTTCCTCCCCGAACGCTCCTCCTTAATCCCGGCGCTGAGCGCTTGCCCTCGGGAGCCATTTTCTGTGCTGCTGAGCAGAGACAGAGGGGCTAGGGGGGGGGGGGGGGTGGGGGTGCAGACATGTGGAAAACAATTAGCGTAGAGTGTTTTTACTGGAGTCCCGCGGGGCCTGGGGCCCTTCAATCGCTCTCGCTGCAGCACTGGCCCTGTGTGAGCTCCAGCCAGGCCAAACACACGGACCCCCATCCCCCTCTCTCTCGCTCACAAGCTCCAACGCCCCCTCAAACCCAGCTCTCCTGACAAAACAGCCCCCTCTCTCTTGCTCTGACAGGCGAGGCACTAAGGTTTCAGTTTATTCTGGTTGACGGCTCAAATAGCTGAGAGACGAATTCCTTTCTGGCAAACGCAGCACAGAGCTGTAATGCTGTGAAACGATTAGATAATGCACTCCACCCTGTGTACAATGTTGGCAAACGCTGTTAAACGAGGTGTTGCCATGTGGACGGTAGTAACTTCCCTGTTTGAATCACAATCGGCTTTGATAACAAGTGATATTGAGAGCGACGTTGACGTCTCGGGCCAAATGACTGTAATCAGATCATACACATGATTCTGTGTTGCATGATGGCACAGTAAGTGGCAACCAAAACAAAAAACCTAGTCACAAAGGGATTCTACAGAGATTGACACAGAGAGGTATGGGGTGGACTAAACACCACAACAACTGCAGTGGCCACCACGCCAGCTGGAGTAGAGAATTTAAATAGTCTGCCTTGGCAGCACTTGCAGAGTCCTACAGAGCCAAACTAATTTTCGAACAGAAACCAAATGAGCCGTCTGGTATCAACCAAGTGAAAATCTCTCCCAAGGGAATAAGAGCTAGCCTGATTCTCTCAAAGTTGTCCCTTCTAATAAGATTGGGTTTTTTGGCTGTATAGCTTAGTCTGGGGATGTACCATCTTGACTCTTGGACGCGATGTAGGAGAATGATAAGATGTGAAAAACAGACGTTTTCTTGTACAGATATGACGACATTCTGAAGCTCTGGACTGAGTTGACTTTAATGCAGTACAACTGATTGATGTCAGGTCTTCCTGGAACAAATCTTCACATGACAGAAAATTGTGTTGACTGCTGTGTGGAGGAAAGGGAGCTCAGCTTTTTTCCTGTGTTTTCAATTATCCAGCACCCTTGTTGCTCAGCATCAAGGCCCCTGAATCAAATGTGAAAAGTAGTTGTGGTGAAATAAGAGCCACAACCAACCACAACATGACTGGAGCCGAATACCTGTCGTGTTGGCTGATATCACTTCATTTTGTGGCACTAAAGATGACAAAGGGGATGCTAGACGTTCTGTGGACTCAACACAATTTCTCCCTTCCCACTGGACAACTGGTGTTTCTCTTTCTTGCTTTACAGCTCCCCCTCACCCCCAGGTACATACTTGAGGCTGAATATGAAGCGGTTTGAAAGTGAACCTGGTGTACGAGCTGGAGACGATATTCTGCTGATGAGGAATTCCAGCAGCACTTAAGGCAGGCAGGAAGGAAAGCAATGACTTTCCATTAGATGCGCAAGTGGCGGCCATTTGAGAGTTATACAAGGGAACTGAGGTGAGCATCGGGTGACCTTTGGATGCTTGCTTTGCTGCCGTAATCAGAATGTGACTCGGGCATTTGGAAAAGGATGGCCGTTAAACGAATGGTGGGCATGACCTCCAACACAGCCACGCTCCCTCTTTGGATTACACACCACCAGCAGGAGAGGGGGGAGGGAGAGCTTCGTCTGCTGGAGGAACACAAGTCAAGAGGTTGTTCTCATGTGAGCGAGGGCCGACGGCCAGATCACAAGGGAGATTATGGATCAAAAGGCTGATTTATTTCTTAAGGGTTTTCTGTGTGGGAGTAAGGGAGTGTACAGACCAACAGAGCAGTAAAAGCGGCCTCACTTCCTCCAGCGTTTACGACAATGGGATGGTTCTATGGCTACAGTTCCTCCACAAAGACATTCCACAGTGGCAGGGCAAGGCGTTCTTTATACAAACCTAAACAGTGAGTGTCTGCAGTGCTTTGCCTCTCACTACGCTGTAGCAAAATGCCCGCCAGCACCATGAAAAGACGACATTCCCAGTAAACAGACTGCTCTCCTGGGCAGAGTGTGCCTCTCCATGCCTGACGCCCCCCTCTTCCCCTTTAACACGGCCCTGGCTAACCCTCAGCTGCCGCTTTGTGGAATGTGCTGTAACACAATAGCTGCAGTCACAGGCCACCACGAGCAGGGCAGGCTGAAGTGGGAGAGGGTGAGTCACTCTGTGGAGGGAGAGGCAGCGGGAGAAAAGAAAGCCAGGCCCGGCCGGCCGCTCTCCCAGGTGCACAGGAGCGCTGCCGTCACGCCGCTGAGCCCCAGGATTTGGCTCCTGCCGCGGAGCCGGTCCCAGCGGCACGGAGGCTGTGAGAGCACTGGAGTCTGTCATTTCACAGGCGGCCGGGCTTACCGAACCAGACACATTCCCCACAGAATTGCCGACTCGACTCTCAACCAAGAGATCTTCTCGGGCAGAAAAAGCGCCAAAATAATCTCATTAAAAAGCCCACTGCAGCAAGAGTTCATTATGGGAGAGAAAATGTTGCATTAGAGTTCAATAAGAGAAAGGCGGAGAACCCTGGGCACTGGTGAGCCATCAATCATACTGAGCAGGAGTAGAGGAAAACGAAAGTCCATGGAATAGGCAAATAGATCTTCAGTGACTTCACTGCTGAGAGGAGTAAAACAGCCAGCTTTTAAACCCTGCGGTGAATGATAATGTCAGCACAGAAGCATTCCCACAGCCGAGGTGTCTTACAACTAAAAGCATGCACGCACAGGTGGCAACACTAGAAAAACGTCAATTACAAATGAGACTGGCTTTCCACATATCTTTGAAGCCCAAGTCAAGGCAGACAAGTGCACCATCTAAAAACCTCGTTAGACCTACTTAGCTTATCAACCACATTCCGCACACCACTGGGCCATACCATAGGATGGTAATGAGACTATTACAATAACATCAACAAAGACTAGGCTATGGTAAGTGGCTTCAGCGGCATCAAATGGAATGCCAATTCATTGCCGCAACGGCATTTACAAAACAAAAGGTGAACATCGTGCCATTTAGCAAAGGTCACTCTTGCACCTCCAATTAGGCCTAATTGGGGTGTTATGTGAGATTCCTTGCCATCAAGGACCTTTGGAGTTGCCCCGCTTGAGTGTTCAACACACACAGTTGCCAACCAGGGCACTCTTCGACTTTAAAATGGCACAAAAGTGCCTTGTAAATTATTTGTTTAAAAGAAAATAGTGTTGTGCTGTACAGAATAAAAATGCTCATGCGGCATTAACACAAAATTTCCAGGAGTGGAATTGTGTTCTCTGTTCAGAAAGCTGGGAGAGCTTTTGCATGTGAAGAAAGGTAGACGTGTTAAGTCAGTGACGGTATAGCAGAGAATGAGCCCAGACCATCCTCAAAAGGTGTGAGAAGGTGTGTTTTCAAAGACGAGCTGTAGAATGATCTCTCACTTTCTCAGTGTATGCTCACAGTAAAAACGCCCCTATAGTCACGGTACCGCATCTGCCAAAATTCAAACCACTAAATTAAAACAGCTTGAGAGAAGGTTTGAAATAAAATGATATGCCGAATTGTTCACATTTTGCCAGCAGTCAAAACAGTGCTAAAGAAGAGTGTTTGACTAAAATAGTTTTCTGTGCAAGCTGAAAGGGGCCCAATGCATTAAAATAACACAGTATTTTGGTAAGCTGTCAGAACTAGGCCACTACTCTAAATAAACCTAGCCTAATGGCTAGGTAACACCAGAACTGTGACGATACAGAGGCCTGGAGATGCACTAGTGAAGCTATTAACATAGCAAAAAGTACACTGTGACTTGATGTTAATGCTCAAGATGTGTAAGTGTATGTTAATGAACAAATGTTAAAAAATATAGGGCAGACGGTCTAGAGGACAAGACATAAAATAATGATCACAAGCGGATTATTGTGGGGGCACGGGTTGTACATTTTCATTCACCTACTAGGATTCAATCACCAACATAGTCTTTGGGGTTAAATGCCTCAACGAGGAACACTCCCAGTGAGGTCAGTACGTTGTCGGGACATGAAGGGGGGTGACGGAGTCCAGCTCAAACGGGCAAATACGGCCCCCACTGGTGACTAAAGGGCCACACAGAAATAGGGAGGACAAAAACTGAGCAAGGGTGGGTAGACTATTTAAAATAAAATTTGACACAGTTTGTGGACCTGTCCTAATTCGTTTTTGTTTTGTTAAACAAAACTTTGCGGCCATGACTGGCTTTTGTCTGATAGTCAACGCTAATTTGGAACCAGTTTGTGTAACCAAAACATTAGGGCTTAACAGCATGAACAGACATTGTTTGTTTACTGAGTCTCTTCAATGGAATAGCAACAATAAAGAGAGCTCTTGAATTTTGGTCGCAGCGGTTTCTCAAAATGGCAGATTGACCTAAGGCCCTGTTTTTTCTAGTGAAATTGGGCCACTTTACCTTTTGTCACTATATGTCCAGACATGTCCAAAATTTACTTTCCTCCCAACTTGTGTATCCTTTAGCCAAGCAGAGGCGAAACACCCTGAGCACCACACATGCAAAGAGCAACCAGATGGTGTCTTTATTGCGAGTAAGGTAAAGCTCACTCTAGGTTCTTTAGTGTCAGCCTAGGAGCATGTAGCGCAATGAAGACTTCTAACTCACGTCCAGTAAGAAATGTAATCCCAGTGTTTCCCTAGGCTGACTAATCACATCCTTATAAGCACAGATGGGACGGGGGGAACTGTCAGGACAAAACATCTGACACTGCCCCAAGATCTTCACTTTTGTCTCAGTTGCTTGGCAGTGACATATGGTCGACAGGTGCAACCGATCTCTTGGATGCAGAGGATTTTTGCGGGACAGCTTCTCAATATTCCTACAGCCAGCCTCTCTTTCAGAATTGTTACCAAGCCGCGGAGGCCCTCGGGTCTGTCACATGTTTAGCATCTGAAACAGTTCTTTTCCCAGGGCCCTTCCCGAGCCATGTCAACAAACAATGCACCGGCGACAGCACACCTTTTGATCAGTACACAAGGCAAGATAATCATTTTTAAATAACAATCGTAGAGATTGTTAATCTAATCTTAGAGTCAAATAAGATGCATTAATTTTAACATTGCATTTACTTTTGGCAGAATATTCTTTGAGCTACGCACCATTTATCACACTTATCAAATGTATTAAAGACAGTTAAATCTCGTTTTCTATTTACATAAAGTTGTCTCCATGTAGTTAGACGCAAAGCCAAGCACTCACAATGCGTTGGGTTTAATTTTTTCAATCGTCAAAAGACAGTAATCAGCCGCTGTAGAATCAAACGCACCACACAAAAAGTTGTCTTACCTTTTCGCTTTTTACTTTCTTTAGAGCCCTGCAATCCACATTGTCCACCTCCTCTGGTTCAGTTTTGATAGATAATGGTAGGACAATCCCTGTAGAATCCAGAGCAATATTCCCAAGTTGCTCGGCCGTGGCCAAGTCTGTGCTTGGTGTGCCTTCAAACAGGCCACCACGTGGGGTCCCTACAGGCAGGATGGGGGCTCCAGCCTCTTTCTCAATGCTAACCACCGCTGTGGCAACCTCCATTTTGTCCTTCTTACTTTTCCCAGCAGCCCCCTCCTTGTCTTTCTTCCCACTGGGAACACTGCGGGTGGTTTTGCTGCTCTTCTCTGCAGCCTTTCCAGAGTTAGCGTTAGGGGTAGGTCCCGTGACGGAGCTAGGTCCGGTGCCCTCACCGACCTGGGAACGCCCCTGGGCATCCTTTTTGGGCCCGTCGGTGGCCGAGGCCTTGCTACTATCCTTAGAGTTTTTACTACGCTTCGATTTAGACTTGCTCTCTTTTCCTTGTGTGACAGGGACTGGGCTAACAAATTTGATATTATCCGGTAAAGTTGCTACGGCGCTGGGCGGGGCGGTCATGCCGCCACCGTCTTTAGTGCTAGACATTTCAAGTTTGTCCTTCTCCAGGTCAGCGTCAAGGTCAATAATTAGATTGCCAACACCTATATCCCACTCATCGCCACTGTCGTAAGTGTCCACCGCGTTTGAATCCACACCTTTCCCGCCTGCAGTGCCACTGCTTAGGGACATCTTAGTGCCAGCGGCCCAGGCGCGCAACAGTAAGGTCTGACCTTCTCAGACTACTGGAGGCAGTGGGAGAAGGACTACAACAGCCTTAAGGTCCTCTTGATTTCCCTTTCCCAGTAACCCACATTTTGACCTGGAAAGAGAAGAGGGGAGAATCATTTTCACATCCTTAAATGACAGAGAACACATCAAAAACCAGCGTCAATCAAAAAGGAAATTTTGCAATGGAGTGGCCAACTATTATTTGATCAAAGGATGCATGGCAAGAAAAAACAAACAAATAAAAACATTGTAACTCAAGACAGCAGTTAATGTAGACACTCAGGAAGAACACAACCCTTTCAGTTGCAAACCACAGGAGCAACAGTGGGATGGCCGGTGCAATGGAGGATGAGGTTTCCTTCAACCCAATACACATATGGAGTCCATTTCCTCTCTTGCCAGCAGCTTGACGTCAGGCAAGACTAAAGAGACCCCTAAAATCATCAAAGCCACAAGCCCTGACCCGGAGATCAGACTTCGGCCTCTTCACTCACGCTCCCAATGCACCGGATATTTAGTCTAATTAACACTGTGACATTCTCCACCGGGGTCAATGGTGGCACAAGAACAAGGGGGATTTCTTCAACCAGCTTTACTTTAACGGAGTCGATATTCTCCACGCTTTACTCTGCCTGAGGGGTTTCGTCTAAATAAACGATATGATGATGAGACTTAAATTAGTTTTCATAGTCCTAACCAACAGACACATAACACAGTGAAGGATATTACTAATAGAAGGGTAACATTTGAGAATGTCAGCGTACAAAATATCTCTCGGTCAACAATTGAAAAGATCTAAGACAGATTAAAAAAACAGTTAGCCTGTTAGTATTCCTAGTAACAGTTTTCTGTTTACACGTTAGAGACTAATAAAAGGGTGGAGAAAGGCTCTTTATCGGCTCTGATACAATGGGATCATTGAAGGGAGATCAGAGCTCCTTGCCACACTTGCTTTCCAAACAGTGTGTGCAGGAAGAGCATCTCTTGTCACAAGCTCTCCTTTGAGGGCACTTATCATTTGAATGCGTTGGTGTAACCCCTTTTCCGCCCCCTGACAATGGCAGGCTTTTCACAGAGAAACAAGACAGACAGAGTGAGAGACAAAAGACTGGGTGGCGGTCACATTCCCGTAAAACAGCACACAGCTTAAGGCTACTGTAGGTGCAAAAGTGCTGTCGTGCTGTTATTGACTTAGAGAAGCTAATTAGACAACTGACAGGGAGAGATGTTACAATTCTATAGGAAGCGTGCTGAGGATTTCTTGAGATTGAGTATGGAAGGCCTGAAATGAAATAAAAAAAAAACACAACAAAAAACTGAAAACACACAAAGTGCACCATACAGATATGTATGGCTCCAGAATGAAATAAGGCTTTTAGAAGGCTTTTGTCTTGACATTGTGTCACCCAAAACAACCCCAGTGCAGGACTAATTATTGTCTTCTGCTTAAATATGCTTTTGTTTATGCGGCTACAAGTAATACAGCCCTGAGCAAATGCTCTGCTATGCCCGGTCAGCAGTGGGGTGAAATGCTGTCTGAGCTTGATTGGCTGTGAAGCCAGATGGTCAGACGGACCAAGGTGGAAAAAAAACTCAAGTAGTCTGGTCTAATCCTTCGGTTAGTCACAGGGCTCGAGCCTGCTGAGAGTAGCTAGTGTTCCCGCCAAACGCAAACACAAAGGCCTGAGAGCAATTGACCCTTGAAAAAGGGTTTCACAAACAGAAAAAATATTGACAGACTTTTACTACTCCTAAAAATAGAACTAAGGTGGCCGACAAAAAGAGGGTCACATGCATTAAGTCTAAACACCAATTCCAATGTCAGATCTTAGCCTTCTCTTCAAATGGCTGAGTAGATTATTTCATGGTGTTGGAGTCATTCGGAGAACTGCCTTTCAACTGAACTGCCTCAGTAATTCCACACTTAATTAAACTAACCAGAGTCTGAGGATTTCAGCAGGATGAGACCTGATTACAAAATGTCCATTCATCTCTCTGCTCCCCCGCCATCGTCAGTTACAGACACATCTTTTATATGGAAATCAGTCCAGACCAATCCCAGTCTGGTTTTTGTGTGACTTTACGGTACTGCTGGATTAATTACATAAACAACTTGATCAATTCAATTTTCAATTTATCCCTCTAAGTTTATGGGTTCTTTCTTTGATCGAATGGGTCTGTTTGTGCATATAAACTACTCCAAACTATCATCTTGGACCATTCAGATGGTTCTGCTGTTTTTTACACAACGCTGTCCATTTCAGACATTGCGAGTCAAAATGTAACCAGAGCCAAGAAACGCCATGTGTACAAATTGATCCTGCAGCAATTTAAAAGGGCTGCATACATTCACCATTGGAATTAGCTCATACTCTCTATATGTGCATTACAATCCATGCATACCATGCTCTGCATATCACATAGTTTAACTGCTAAATGAAGTTCAAACTTGGCGTATAACCTTCGGCCTGGCAATTACCTTGCCTTCTGCAATGCCCATGTGAGTATAAATAATATTGTGAGGTAGGAGGTTATGTGGGATGTTATCATGTGGGTAACTGTCCAATTAGTAGACATTAGCAAAAAAGAATGTCCAATACCAGTCACCAATTTGTAAAGACCTGGTCAGCAAACACCAATACTGACACTCATCCTACCAGCTGTCCCTTAAATACTAGAGCATGGCATTACAATTTAGAACTCGGTTTGAAATCTCTACCTTTTAATTATAAAAGGTAACCTAATTAAAAATGAGGGAAGATTTTACAAATGGATAGTCAGACATGGTAAACCTGAAAGGGCTTATCTTTAATAGCAAGCCTTCAAAAAAATTCAGGATTTATTTAAAAGGGGCTGATGCTTTTGGGGATTTTTGCTCTACTTTAGTATGTTATGCAGCTCTTTATGCATGTAAAAGGTATGAAAAGTTACAAAGCCAGTAGTTCAACTTAAAAGGCACAAATCTCTCTCACAGAGATCAGTGCTCTGAACTGCATGAAACGCCTCGCTTTTAGTCAAACATTTTCTTCCGTAACTTATCTACATCCATAACACATCTGATTAGTGTTTGGCACGCTCACACACCAGAACCAAGTCAGAGCGTAGGTTGGGTGATCTCGCCATGTCGAGAAAACCCTGTTTCTGACAGCAAATTTGCAAAGGAAAATTTCTCAATACACAATAATCAATCATCGATTAATCATTAACAACAACCCCAGCGCATTTGAGAGGATTAAAATCAGCATGACAGCATTTTATAATTTTTTCTTTTAGCTCATCATGGTGACAACTGATGGACAACTGATATACTTTATGTCCAGTGAAGAAACAACGGTTGGCGTTCACTCTCCCCAAATATAGCATCAGTTAATCCCTTAGCTGCACCAAATGAGATAAAACGGTTTAGATTAGAATGCAATTTGTCATCGGAATAATGTAACTCACTAGCATGTCATCCAACAATAATGTTAGCTAGCTGACTTACATTATCTACTGACATAACTAGAGCAGTTGGCACACTCTAATTTAGGTCAGCGAAGAGACACATTGCTCAATGCAGAATTATGTTTATTATTCGAGTATAATAAAACCTTTAGTGAAAAGGCACCTCATAAGCCCTATCATTTAAACACAAATAGCCCACCCTTATAGATTAGTGTAGTTACACAAAACTACAATTGTCAAACTATTCACAGAAATTTATGTAAAGAAAATCAAATGTATTCTTGAAAATCAAACATTGTATGTACAAAACCTTAATTTACTTAAGTGTGCTAGCACTTAACAACACTCTAGCACTAGCAACATGACAACATCAGTGTGAGGGTGGTTCAAGAAGGGTTCTGTTGTTGTTTTGTTTTTTACCAAAAGACATGACCCACCATCTTGTTTAGCACAGAGCCCTTATTTTTTACTGAACGCCCAGAGCAACCTCTACGCCTTAACTTAAACAGAGAACGTACAATGAGTATTTAATACACGAAGAGAAGATGACTGCTTGCAGACAGTGTTGACAACAATAGCGTTGAGGAGGTTCCCTTTTAATGCTCACTGAACATGCCATCTCCATTTTACAACACACTATGTTGCATGCATGCTTGTGTGAAAGTTAATTGGGCTATGCTCAAGAGCTTTCACAAGCATATGGCACACACACGTTTCATTCCACTGCTCTTGCAACATCAAACAATTTCCTAGTTAACGCATCCCATTTCGACAGATCCTTCCCCATTGCGCTTATAACATCTTGATGTAGAAAAAGGCTGGCTTCCATTAAGAGTGTGAAGCTGTAATGCAACAGAGAACTCCGCCTTCAGCTTAATGTGAACCCACTAGACTCTCCTGGCTCGGCAGTACTTCTCTGTAGCTCAGGAACAGGTTGTCCTCTCAACTCCAGTCAGTCACACAAACCCCGGTGGCTCCCTCCATGCTGCTACTGGTGCCCTTCCAGGGGCTGTAAATAACAGCTCTAAACTAATTTAGCTTACCCTGCCACATGCCAGCAAGCCGTGGGAGTGCGCAGGGAGAAGAAACACCAGTGAATCTAGGCAGAGTGGCTCCCAGCCCCTCCCGTTTCTACAAGGCCCTAATTAACACAGGCATTCGCAGCGGACGCCTCTGCCTGATGAGAAACGTGAAGGGAAAATAAAGGAGGCTGGGGCCGGGAAACGCCTCACAGAGAGATCAGATCGATTCCAACTTCAGTTGTGTCAGTGCTTTCAAACGCAAGAAGGGGAGAAGAGCAAAGGGAGACAGCTAGCACAAGGGGTGACCAAAAGGCAAAGGAGAGAAAAAAAACAAGAGCATAGTATGAAACAAGAAGACCTCTGACCTGATTGAAAGGCAGCAAGTTCTCTACAATTGGTAGCACTGCCTTTCATTTTAAGTTCTCCCCACCCCTCACTACAAAGTAATTGTGGATCTCTAATAAAGAAAAGGTATCAAAGCTTGCTGGCAGAGAGAAAGTGACAGGTTGTGAGTGCATCTTTGAGAGCTCTCTGGAGGAGCGATCGGGGGGGAGGTGGTGGTAGGGGAGCCTTTTCCCTTTGCTTAGATTAGGCGTTGCACAGATGAAAGGCCTGTTCATGTTTTCATCTCCTTTTTGACTTCTCTCTCTTCCAGCGTAAGTGTGCCGAGATCTCAGAGAGCAGATACAACCTCTCTGAGGTGACAGACAGGGGAGAATTTATTGAGCCTTCGCTCAAAGTGTATGACACACTGAGTGATAGAGACAGAACTATTGCCTCCTGCCAGACCCAGGACGGCTCTGCTTTCATCTCGACATTGGGGAGCCATTGGTTGCTCTTCCACTTTGGCCATGCTGTAAGGGGGCACGCTAGTTTGCGCCTTCCCGCTCCTTTTTTTTGTGAGGTAAATCTTACTGCTCTCACAATGACTGCCAGAAGTCTGCCTGCCAGGCTCATAACTCACTCGGATACAGAGTCAGCTCTTTGAAGACGCTCGCCAACCCCAGATGTAAAATGCAAAGGGACACTAAGTCACTATTGTCTTTACTGAGACAGAGATCTCATACCAGAAATAGGTTAGCTTTGCATGACCATTATTAAATCAGTTGACATCAATCTTAATTATTATTTTTTTTACAATTATTGCCCTGTCTACATTTAATAAATAGCAGTGGAATCGTTAAAGAGCTTACGTTTGTCTTAAGACAGGTTGTCCATTCAGCTCCTCTTTACTATCTTGAACAATAACAACTAGCCTTCATTATTTAATTTCTTCTGTGTAAAGACAGCTGGATTGGATAAACATAGGTTAGTTTAAGAATGGTACTTGTAAAACCAACCCAAAAAACATTCAGACTCGGCTGCAAAGCGCACAATGCTGAGTAGCTTGCGTTGTTTTGACACTTGTTATAGTGGAAGACAAGGTGTAGCTTTGCCCCAAAACACACCGCAACAACAAGTTCACACAACAGGTTAACTTTAACAGTACATCCCCTCCCTTCAACCTACCACTAAATGTTATGTTAGTGCCCACTGAGAGATTACACCACATACCTGAAAAGGCAATGCTCTAGTGTATGATTTTATCATCTTTTCACATCCCTCCCTTTCGCCATTCATAAACATCTCTCATTGAATCAATATCTCCTGAATAAGAGAGCAGGCAACTATTTCCCTCAGGGTGGGGAGTGGATTCCGACTATAATTTGTCATTTCAATTTGAACTACTAAAATAAAAAAAAGAAAGGAGTTTGCACAGTGTTTCCATGGCAATAGTCTCGCAGAATGAGAAATTCCATCTTGATCCCAATTTCGCAACATGCCAGTGGTGATGAAAGCCAGAACGATTCAGGGTGGATAAAAATGACCTAGTCTTGATAACATAGCCCGCGGATCGGAGAGTGCTCTAGCTCTGTAGCTGATAACTTTAGGAAGGATAAAGCATTTTCCAGCACAGCAGAATCCCAACTCAATGAGGACTTCAATTACAAGGGCACGACTTGACTAATGAGCAATTCTGGCATGCCCGCTGGTGAGGGATGGGTATTTTCCTGCCGAGATCTACATCTTGACCACTCTACGTAATTGGATTGTCCGCTTGAGCTACAGACCAAAAAGAAATGTGTGTCACCGGAGCAGGTGATAACAATCAATAGCCCTGAGAGGTCACCTGGAGGCGTTCTTCAGTTATGTGTGCAGAGGGGTTTATTTCACCCACTTTGGCATGTCGGCAGAGTCCATCATGATGTTCATTGTTTAGAAGCAGTGTTCAGAGTTGATCTAGCCCGCCCTGCAGCTATACAAGGGAGTGTTTCTATCTGCTTGCCGCAGACCCGTGCTTACGAGTTCAATGGTGCCTCGCTGCTTTAGTCCCCATGCCTCGGCAAAAACAACCTTTGATATTGCCGCTTGTGCTGTCAGATAAGCTGCAGCGAGGCAGGAATGAAACATTTCCTTTTGCTTTCATCTCAGTTCTTGTGGCGCATATACATATAAATAAAGAAGGCCAGTCGGCGTGCATCAGATTTTCTTCTATAATGAACGGTGGGTAAGTCTAAGAGGGAGAGAGGGTGGGAGGGAAGGAAGGGGAAACGATTTGGCAAGCAGGATGAGAGTCCCCCTGGGTAATAGGTTTACAGAGGGGGAGCGTGTGCAGCCCCGGCCGCCATGTCACAGATCATTTCCAGGCCATTTACACACGGCACTGAAACAGTGCTCTCCAGGCGCCTCCAGCCAAGCAGAGGTCCCCACCTCCACAAACCTGACAAGTTGCCAGATTGATTTCCCCCGAAGTGTGAAGTACAGCTACTGACAATTTGCAGGAGGCTCTGTGAAGACCGTGAAGCCACCAAACAATGAAATAGCCTGATAGCCACGCGAAGGCCAAGGGGCTCCAAAAGGACAAAAAAAACAATCTTGGAATTTTCACAGTATCGACGGTGGGGCATATTCTCCCATCTCTCATGAGGCCATCAGATTGTATTGATTGCAATACCGTGGATTCCCTTGTGAGCAGTGCATCACCTGCTCCACGGCAGGCTCCCACGTCTCCTTAGCAGAGCACAATCATTTGTCATTCTATAACACTCAGGTAGTCTGGCTTTAACTCATTATAATCATGTCTGAATGCGCAGCTGTGGTGAGGATGTACACTGACAAAGTAGAGTCCTAACCACCTTAAATGAAATTGTTCCAAAATGATGACTCTAGAGTCAATTATCTTTAGCAAAATTTGGAGAAGAACAAAAAAAGAAAAGTAGCAGGAAAAAAAACCGGAAATGATTGAAAGTAGTTGATATTATCTTTGCAAATCTTGCCTCTAATAAAACAGCATTTTTGGTAATGACATACCCTGGTTATGACACACAGATACAGACCACCACTTTAAACTTAACAAAAATAACATGCAAATGTAAGGGTTTCAAAACATGTAGAGCTATAGTTACATTTTGGACAGACGTAAGGATTGGAGGGCTCCGTGATTTGCTTAACACGTCTGAAATCTTAAGTTCCCTTAAGTAATCCCTCCTTTCTTTATCTAGGAATCGGCTTAACTTGACCTGTTGCCTTTATGCAAGCCAAGCTCGCAGATTTATTAGGCATGCCAAGAATGACTAAAGAACTTTAATCTCTTTCAATTACACAAGACTTCATATTCCCTAGATGAGTTTGACAATCCTCTGGTATTGCTTTTCAAATCGCCACATCTTTTGACTTATCATTACCGTTTCCTGCTTTGGATTAGATAGTCGATGAACAATAGCAGCAATCAATAGCATATTATAGTTGTGTTGAAGAAAAACCCATGCACTATCACCTCACATTAAGCAAATACAAGGCCTGTGGTTGAAATGAAACGACCTGCTGCATGAACTTATCGAACCCCCTTAAACGCATAGATAAATTAGTGATTTAAAAAAGTGCCTACACTAATGTCACACTTCAAGTCATTAGCTAAGCAGCCATTCTTCGTGGGAATAACTGGAACCGATAACATCTTTGTGCCATCTGCACAAGAAAACCAAAAACGAATTTATTCTGTAATATTATTATTATTATTATTACTATTATTATTATTATTATT
>JAVQJS010146238.1:0-11671 GCA_036024795.1 Galaxias rostratus | reverse complement strand
TGAATAAAGACAATCGGCTTAGAGCCACCCCCAAGCGGACGTTAATGCGCATTATCTGGCCCATTATTATCCCCCCCCCCCCCATAGAACGAAGTGATTAGCGGCTTTCAGATGAGAACATAATGTTTCTCCAGTGCCATGGTGTCAGTTATATTTTAGACCAGGGACTATCCTTGCAAAGACACTCCACGGTGAATATCCTATTTCCCTGAGTTCCCAGAGTGTCCCAGGCTAATGCGTGATGCAGAGGCAGCCGGCCCACAACAGTCTCGGCTGCGATGCGGAACCGTTTCTTTGCTATTATGTCTACCGGTGGTACGCTGCTGCAAGCAGTGCGGTGGCATGCCAATGTCTGGTTATACCTCAACGCCATTCTAGATTTTGAACTTGTTTTTTGTCATTCAATTCATTCAATTTTGTGTTCTTAACTTGTATTTTATTCTGCTACGTTGACCGACTCTCGTCCAGCACCTTCCATTGCATGCTGGCTCTGTGTTAATTGCATATGACAAATAAACTTGAAACTTGCTCACACCGGTGTCTACTGTTGGGGGGAAAGGGTCATAGCAAGCCACAGCCACACACGGGGGCCGAGAGATTTTCGATGTTGCTGGGTCTGAAATGAGTAGACAAAAAAAAAAAAAAAAAAAGACAAAAGACAAAAACAAGAGGACACGCTAGCTGAAGCTACCAGCCCTGTAAAACAAACTCTTATCCCCAGCAACATCACCGCTAGGACTCCACCGTACACCATCATGACAACGTCCATAGCTCGTCTTTATTCTAACTAAGCACCAAGGTGGAAACCCCATTAAGCAGTCACGCTAACGAAAGTAACTCGGAAGAAAAGGGGCGGTCGAAAGCCTTTTAAAGTTGGACTAACCGCTAGCGTGTTGATGTGTTTGTTTTGCGGGCCAAAGGAGGAATGATTGGATTCATTAGACTCCTCCACCGGGGCATTGTGTGTCTATCTGTCCGTCACACCGCTCAGCGGCATCGCCGCCGCCGACATTACCAGGTGCCAATTAAACCGCACCAACGTATCATTTCCTCACCGCTATTAAGCCCGAGGCCTTTATCCAACTCCATTCAACGCCTGTAGCGGGAAAACCACTCACAAATGACTAAAATGCCTCCCCATCACTAATTACCGGCAGAGAATACTAGCGAGTGTCTCCGGTATGTCAATGGGGGGGTCGCTTGGTTTAATAGCCCGAAGTCGTTAACGACGGAACATTTTCTGCAACGTAACAGCGTGAAAGTTTTCTTGTATTTTTTGTTCAATCCCTCAAAGCACTTATGGTAATGTCACGGCTGGAATTTCAGTGGCATTATGGGCAACTTTATGCCCCCCGCCCCATCCATCACCATCGCGGTCTCTAGGACACACTGCGCCTAAATACACACAGCTCCGTAAGCTAATGTTCATGCCACAGTGATACAATTCAACTAACCACAAAAAACATCATGGTCACATAAAGTGTGTGTGTGTGTGTGTGTGTGTGTGTGTGTGTGTGGTGGGGGGCGGGGTGGAGTTGAAGTATGTGGTCTGTCAGTGCAATTCACCCGATCACGCATTTTGGGGATTAGATCAAGTACAGCAAAAAGCTTTTAGTTGCTCAATAAAAAAAATAAAAAAGGGAGAGAGAAAGAGCGAGAGAGAGAGAGTAAGAGAGAGAGAGAAAAAGAGAGAGGATTCTCATCCATTTAGGGAATGACACTTCCCCTTTCCCTCTGTGAAACCACAGTGGCAGAGACAGGGAGATGGTAAACAAACAGACAGCCTCCACTTTCCAACCGAATTAGTGGGTCACTTTTAAGATCCGCGGCTTCCCTTACCATCTAAACGTGGGCTGTGGTGCAAATCGGAATCCAAGCCGGACAACAACACAACCTCGATAACCCCTGCAGCATAGAAATAGTCACAAAAGAACGGCCGTGAAGACTTCATCTAACATTCTGCTGGGACTGAGCCTTTCCTTCTACTATACTGTAGTCAGCTGAGAAGACCAGATATTTGAGTATATAAAGTGGTCTAACGGTGTCGCTTGTGAAGTTAGCATGTCTTATATGCGCGTTCTTAAATGCTGCCTCTCACACGGCAATGGAGCAAGGTCCCGTGTCTATTCTACTCGTCCTAGCTCTAGGCGCTCTCTGGAAGGCCGACATCTCTGTCACCGAGCAGAGTGAACGGATCACTACTTTGTCGCCGTTGGAGATGCATCATATTCATTCGAACGGAATAATGGGAAGTGAACTCATTGCCCCCGGGGCTGTTATTCTCCCGCACTAAAAACGCTCCGACTCCTCCCTCGTTCAAACGGAACAGCAGACGGAAAACTTGCTACGTTAAACATGAGGAGACACACTGTGAAAAACGGCCATTTACTTTTGCTTCATTGTTTCATTATTCATAACAGAAAAGCGCCTGTGGACTCCTGTTTTTTTTGGGGGCTTTTTTTTTATGTTTGTCGGTAGCTGCAATTTAAAGTCAATGTACGGGCCATTACTGCTTGAAGTTTTAATCAAAAGACTCATTAAGTTTCAACTCTGTGTGACAATTCCAATTAGCCCCCCCCCCCTCCCTCCCTCCTCCTTCACTCTCCGCTGTAAGGATGCCTAGGAGAGAGGGGGGGGGGGGCATCAGCTGGTGGGTTCGGCTGTCAGGCTGGGTGAGCCGTGGACCACGGCAGAGTTAATGGTGTTTTGGCCAGGTAGAGCTGAAACGACGGTGATTAGTCACTTGCACGCCTTTTCGATTTGAACAAACAAGCTACGCTAACGTGCGCACACACACACACACACACACACACACACACACACACACACACACACACACGCCCATACACACACACACACACGCCAATACACACACACACACACGCACACACACGCACACCAATGAATCTTACGTAAGTTTATCTTAGAACTTTGCCTCCCACACTCGGGCCCACATACGTACATGTCCCTGGTGTTTTATCTCTGTATCTGTGTATGAACTTTCGGTGCGATTTGGTTTCGAACATACACGCGAGTCCTGTGCACGTGCGTGTGTGTGTGTGTGTGTGTGTGTGTGTGTGTGTGTGTGTGGTGAACACGTGCTAACGTCTCTAAGCGTGTGCACCTTCGCCAGGTCCCTACCTTCATCCGGGTCGTTCCGCGCCGACGCCTCCAGCAGCGCCACGCTGGCGGCGAACGACACGTGCCGCTTGGCGACCGCCGCTTGGTTGCCGTGGCGGCCCTTCTTGTCGGCCTTGCGCTTCCTGTTCTGGCACTCCTTCTCGTACACGGCCCAGCGCTTGAGCTGCTGCGTCCGCCGCTTCTGGGCCGCGCGCAGCCTCTCCATGCTGGGCACCTTGTCCAGCTGCTGCAGCTCGTTCAGAAGCTCCATGTGGTTGGCCATGGTCGGGTGGTAGGCCGCCGGTGGGGCAAGGCCCAGGAAGGGAGGCCCTGCCCTGGGCAAGAGGAGCGATAAGGGCAGGGAGGGGTGGCTGGGTGGGTGGAGGACTCTAGCGAGGACCGCACCTTCGGCCGGGGCCTTCTCCCTTCATCATCATCATCATCATCATCATCACCATCATCCTTCCTGTAGAGTGGAGAAAAATAAGGAGAAAGAGCAACAAAAAAGAAAAAGTTAGAAACATCTATACGAATAATCTTGCGTTTGCCAGCCTGGTGAAGGGAAACTTGCTGCTGTGTGGGTGGTTTTGATAATGAACTGTGTGATTAAAGATGAAAAAGAGAGATTCCAAAAAGAGAGAGTCACTGCTGCCGCTGCTGCTGCTTCATGCTCTGCCTTTTCCCGCTAGCCAACAGCCATGTTAAGTCAAGCAAAAAATGAGCAGTGCCACAGAGATCAGAGAGAGACTGCCAGACTCGAGGAGAGCCGAGACGAGGGGGTGGGACGGTGCACGGGTTTGTTTGTTCAGAAGACAGAAAAATCCGTCCGACTTGTCTCAGCGGTGCGTGGGCCGGGGACAGAACTTTCCATTAGTGTGTGTGTGTGTGTGTGTGTGTGTGTGTGTGTGTGTGTGTGTGTGTGTGTGTGGCATCCTGTTTAAAGCCTCCCTGAACACTTTCGAGCCTCCTCAGGTGGGTGTTATTGACGAGCTGCCACCGCTAAAACTCTCTAGACGTCCGCCAACGTGGAGGGTAGGTCTTTATCACATCTCAATCCTTAACCAACTAACGGCTGGGTTAGCCCTAAGAATTTGCATAATAATAGTAATAATAATAAATAATAATACATTATATGTATAAAGCGCTTTTCAAAACACTCAAAGACGCTTGCATGGGTCGGATAATACTAGGTACCTCATGGTTAACAAGCGTCCAAGTAAAACGACATGAAATGGGCACCAAATTACACAGATATGTAAACAAACTTGCCAAGCCTTGAGAAACTCTCAAAATCAAGCAACTGAGTTAATCTGGCCACTCTCCTCTCAGTGTTCCAGCTGCCTCTATATTCCCCAGACAGTGGAAACGCTTTGAAGGCCGCCCTCACGAAACGCTAAGTCCTCCGACCTCACGGTGTATGCAGTGTCTCTGAGCAACAACCCTGTTCTGCGCCCCCTCCATCCTGTGGATGAAAGACAGGCCGCGGCCAGTAGTTTGTTTCACGTGGCGAGGACCTCCCGCTGAGCACGGGCCGTTTCTTCCCCTGCACAGCCAGACCGCTACGCAGCCTGCCAGCTAGCTGCCAGCAGAAGCCGGGGGCAGGAAGTCGGCAGAGCAATCACTTCCTGTATCACCAGGGGCTTCGCAAGGCCACAGGGAGACAGATCAGAACAGAGAGAGAGAGAGTGTGTGTGTGCGGCATTCTTCACTATCACCCAAGTGGAATTCCTTGAAGATCCACACCCAAACCCTCATCTTTATCCCCCAAAACAATTGGGGCCGCCTCCTTGCGTTAGAGAGTGTACACTGAGCACTTGAAAAGACTAAACGACCAAATACCACTGTTTTCAAACATCTCATGGGAAATTTACATTTATAGGGAGTAATAGCCACAAACGAAAAATCAACAAAACATAACTCAACTCTTCGGGGAGGAATGCTTTTACAGAACGAAGTACAAAAAAATAAAAGAAAAAAAGAAGTGATACAACTCACCACAGGGCACCAGACAAACATCTGTGTCTTTCTCTCTCTTTCTGCCGCCCCCTCTCTCTCTCACTCCCACCTTCCATGTCTTTCTCTCTCCCCTTCTTTTCGCCCATCATCTGTCTCTTTCCTCCAATCTGTCTGTCTGTCTCTCCCCATCTACACCCGCCTCCTCCCCCTTCTCTCTCACCCCACCCTGTCTTTCTTCCTTAAGTCTAAAGTGCTCGGTATCTAGGACACGTTTTTCCTATCAGGGTTGCAGAACTCAACCCGCACGTCCGTCAGTGGGTGGCTGTTGCAGTTTCCTCACCGTCAAGACGCTGAGATGACCCGCTTGCTCAGAAAAGTGTTCAACTCAGCCTGTGACCCGTGAGTGGAAGCAGATATAGCAGTCAGGCCTGTTGATCGGCCCCAAAAAACGCTCGACGTTTTTTGAAAGTCAAACCAACCACGGTTTTCTGTGTAATTGCAACCACGTTTCCCTTCAAAAAGGCAATAATCCCTATGACTCATCTCCTGCTAAGTCCCTGTGTGTGTGTGTGTGTGTATGTGTGTGTGTGTGTGTGTGCGTGTCACTGTCCCCTAGCATTGACCACAGAGACTCAGGCCGCACACAATCACACACGGGCGAGCGGTCGCACACACGCAGAAATCCATTAGGTAATGAAGTAAAACCGGCTGCATGCTAATGTGTTGTCATCTCTGAAAACCAACCAGAAAGGCACTGATGCAAGTTAATAAAGGCGTGTGCGTGAGTGTGCGCACATGTGCGTGTTCATTAATAGGATATGCCACAGTTGACTGGTAGAGTGGCGGAAACTTTTCAGTTGCTGTTAAACCTCAGAAACGCTCCAGCGGTCCGCCCTGTTGTTGAACGCACGCACACGGTTTAACGGCCCTTGGGGAACACAAAAAGGGCTGAACATTTGTCGCGGTGTCTAGATTTTACAGCCGAGCGGTTTTCTTTTTGTACGTCCATGTCTCTCGTCAGAGGCAGCCAGGAAGGGCCAAAGTGAATTAAATTGGCCCATGCTGTGTGACAAACAAGACGTGTGTTTCTCCCCGGCCCCCTTTGATGGTGAATGACATTAGTAGAAAATACACCAGTCCGGAGAGCCTCTCTTTATCAAATCAAAGCCTGGGTAATTCTATTACTTGGTGGAAGCGCACGCACGGAAACACACACACGCGCACACACACACACACACGCACGCACGCACGCACTCGCACACACACGCCTGCAGGTGCAACACTGTGATATTTCACATAAATGCAACAGCACCAGTAGTTAATAGAGAAAATTGAAAACAAACACAGTTATTGTTACAGTGAGAGATGCCAGCTAATCTTTTTTCAACAAACAGAAGACCACAAGAAACAAAACAAACTAACCAAAAGTCTACACAGCCAAAGGAGAGAATAGCACTCTGAACACTGATCTGCCCTGATCGATGAAGCAGCAGCAGATTAAAATGGGATTACGATTGATGGGATTAGACAAAATATTCGGAACATAACAACGATTATCTATAATCTTGTCTACTCAAGAGCAACATCCTGTAAAAATAGACCTGACCTAAATAGGCTCTCTATTGAAAAGACAGTCTGGCAGAACAAGCAAAAAGTTACACATTTCTCAACAGCTCGACTTCCTTGACCTTTTTTGAAGAAAGCCGTTTCCTAGAAAGAAAAAATTACAAAAAGGGACAAAGTGAAATAATGACAGTCAACACAGTCAGCATCTTTCCTCTGGACAGTTTGTAACCTTTGCACTTTAAAGAATGGTCAGTGATTGAAATTGATTATCACGTCCATAAAAGGACGTGTGCTCCTCTGGAAGTGTGTGTGTGCGTGTGTGTGTGTGTGTCAACAACCAGGAGCCCAACAACAATCAATCAAGCCCCTGCTCAGACACGCCTCCTTGTTTGTTTCAGCTCTGCTGCTGTCAAAGCGGACTCCTCTTCCAGATGGACACAGTGACGCATAGCGTCATACATCCTCCACCACCGGTATCTCATTCACTTGACATGTTTTAATCAAGTAAGGGTGTTCAAACGATGTCAGACCAGGTGGTCAACCACTTCTACTTATGATTCTGTTGTGTGAAGTGAAAAAGAAAGGGGGGCACTCTTTTGGCTTCAGGGCCCTTAGCAACGCAAGAAAACGTGTTCAAGTAAAATGTGAAGCAATTATTTTTTACAAGATATTGATACTCAATATCGAAGGTCAAAGTTGCTTTTCATTATGACATAGCGTTCCTACAGACAAGAGATGCTTTGGCCGAGAGAGAGAGAGAGAGAGAGAGAGAGAGAGAGAGGGAGGGGGGGAGAGAGTACAGTGCCTCTCTGCATCAACAATGTAATTTCCAGTGATTGGTATTTAGCAATGTGGAGGCATTTGCTGTGTCAGCAGGCTCCGCGAGGAGACACAATCACAGCACTGTGATACACAATGGCCTATGTGTTTGTTTGTTTGTTGTCTGAGAAAAAAAACAGGCCTGGCAACAAGCATGTTTCTTGTGCGCCAACGAGAGTATTCACAAAATAAAAGCATACACACACACACACATACAGACGCTCAGAAGCCGTGCCTCTGGGTACAGTGATCCAGTCCACTGCCTGTGTCTCCAGGTCCCAACTCATCTAATGACCGGTTATTACCAGCAGCGGGCCAAGCTGATTAAAAACCCAACAGGCCCAACAGTTACTCTGCCATCCATCAAAAAACGACAGCAAACAAAGAACTGAACCAACTGGGGCAGACATTGAGATGTTAAGGTATATTTAGTGCTAACAGTGTATATATACCCTTGTGTCTGACCTCAATTTTTTTTATTTCAAATGTTAATGACAAGCCAAGAACCTGCTTATAGGTGTAGTTTTTTGGTTGAAACCCAAACTCTTTTGAATCAAGGAGTTTATTTTAGGATAGCTGTGAAGAAGCATGCGCACGCGTACCAACATCTTTTACAAAACCAGTCACTGAAAATCTAAGTCAAGCCCTCCTCGCCCAATACAGCAGCAATTGATGAGGAAAAACCTGCGGGCGGAAAAAACTCCTCCATTATCCAAGACCGCGAGAACTTGCGTCGATCGCCAGGCTTTTCGCGTTGTTCTTAAGCGCCGGTACAATGGTGGAACGGAGGTCAAATAACGGACTTAGCGGATGCAAGACCTCTTAGAGCGGATTCCTTGTTAATATTGCACCACATCGACGTGTTCAGTCTCTCGAGGCAGAATTAGCAACAGGCCGGTCTTACACTAGAACTTTGTTCAAAGCTTTGGCTATCATGCATGGCAAAGGAAAAAGTGCGTGCATAAGCAGACTGTCCAGGGGCATACACAGTCTAATTTGCATCTGAAATGCTGTTAATTGCTTCCATCAGCAAAAAAAACTTTAATTGCTAGCATCAGTAGTAAAACCATACACTTTTTGGACAGGCAGAGTCATTATATTATTTTTGAATTGTCAGAGTACCAGTCAACTTAATGCAGCATTAAGTCATGTTTATGTAACAATCAGACGTCATTGGATGCTCTTTTGGAAACGCTAGAAACATATCAAGTATATACTAGGCGTCAACACCCAGCAGCCAATGGCATGCTAAGCAGTCTATGGAAGAAGAGGATAGAAGCCCATCGAAATAGTTTCCACAACTACAAAGCCAATGGCGTGCAAGCCGATAAAACCACGAGGCAATCATCCCGGCTCAGTATCAGTATTTCAAAACCAGAAACAATTTAGAAAAGCCTGTGATCACTTATAACGCAGGCCTGTGATCACTCGAACAGGAAACAGTTTAATCTAACGTGTGAACTGTGATTTTACCTTTACTCCACATTTCCCCTCATTAACCGTTTCATGGCATTGAGGCAGCATGAGTAAACTTGGATTGAATGCCACAAAAATCTGCTCAATAGCCTAATCGCAGAACTGTCAGTCAAACGTCAGGACACTTTCACACTGAGGTTTACGTTATGCATACAATTAGAAGTCAATATTTCATTTAAAAACAGATTTGGAAACCTATGGTATAACAAAAATATTCTCACCAAATAGGGTTAGGGTATCCTCATATTTGTGTTTCTTTCATTTACGTGATAAAATAAAATAGTGTGAGGGGTTGTCTTGGGCCAGACAATCTAAAGGCCTGTCTAGCTGTATCCTTAATGGCACCAGCAATTTCCCAGAAGAAATAAGACATCACCAGAGCACAGAGCATTTGGGAAGGGGATGTGGGTAAAGCAGGGGAGAAAAGTGCCTGTCTGGTGTTATAAACACATCAACCCATCAGTCAACTGCAATAGAATAGAAAGGAATAGAATAGGAGTTGCCTATGCAAGATTATTTGGTCTAGAGTAAGAAAACCGTTCCTCAGCATAGGCTAGAACAGGTAGTTACATTTCAGCGCCTTGCTTTTGCTGAATGGCCATATTATATCACTTGCCATTTAGCTGGGTTAGAGTTCCACACTCAGATAAACTGGCAAGACTCCCTCCAGCCTCCCTTTGTGTTTGCTCTTCTCAGATCTGAGGCGTACTCTCTAACTCGACTCCCCATCCTAAATAAACAACCCCCCCCCCCTCGTTCCTTCAGTCTTCCCCTGCCTTCCCACCATCCACACATCCACCCGCCCCTCTCTCTCCACTTCGTCCTTTGCGTAAGGACGCTTTTATTCTGTCTGGATCGCTTGTCCTACTTGTCAGCTGGTATAGGTGGAGGGAGATATAGAGGCAGGGGGCAGTGGTGGTGCACATTTATTTAGCATGTATCCTTTTTAATTGATTGTTTACATGGTCTAGGTCATCCCAACCTCTTCTGAAGCAGTAACCCATTATAAAAGCAATAACCTCTAGGTGGAAAAGCACCAGATTAGAAGGTGTGTGTGAGAGAGAGAGAGAGCATGTATTTCCTGTAAGCGTGTGCGGGTCAGACCGATTCTGGGTCACCGTCTCCCCGTGGGTTGCTCGGAACCAGGCCAGCAGCTTGCTGGAGACAGTGGCTACAAAGACAAAGACTCCATAGCCACACCTGGGATCTTCTGGGCTCAACCACGAAGGTGACAAATATTACAAACGAGCATGATGAATGCGAGCGTAATGAAATGCCAAGACAGTTGGCAAAACTTTTTGGGTAGAACCTTTTAAAGATTCAGTCCCACAACAAAGGTTACAAACTAGTTGTTCATGTGGAAACGAGTGCTTGGAAGAGCTCCGTGCTAAAACTACTGTGTGAGATGACAACAGTGTTGCTTTTCTCACAGCAGTCGCATTGACCAGGAGTAGCAGCTGTGGCTGGAGATAGCTTTGGGGACAGGGAGAAAACCCACTGGTTCTTTCCTGCAATGTGTGAGGACCAGCCTGCAGTCAGCGCTCAACATATCGACAAAGAGCGAGCAATCCTTTCTGTGTCCGGGCCGGACATTGCCCAATTTACATGATATAGGCTAAGTATTCCATCTTGGTTATCATGTTCTAAGAGTATTTTAGATCATATTTATTCATCTTGTTCTAGCACTGTTGTTTTGTGCCTGCTGAATTCAGGGATATTAAATGCCACACACTGAAATCTGCACACTGCTGTTCTTGCTCTCTGCGATGCAACACTTGTTTGTTTGTTTTTTCGGTTCAATGAACAGTTACTGCTTGTCAGCACAATTTTGCCAAAAACAGTCTCTCTCCCAAAACTTGCCAACCCCCTCCGGTCCAGCACTCTGCTGCCATGTGACAAAAGGGACGGCAGGTAGTTACTTCACAGAGGCAGGTTGGAGACTGGTCGAGCCGATGCCAGAGATTCTTATAGTCCAATTCAATCATATGGAAAAAAGTAAGATTACCACACTTTATAGCTAACTGGATGGTTTTTAACCCATAATTTAGCTTTTGCCCTGGTTTTCTTTTCGCACTATCCTAACAAAATATTTTTTTTGCCTCATAATAGTATACTTCCAGCTGTTGTTTGAAACGTCTACTCACACATCAACTAGCCTACACACTACAGTAGCCACTGTAACTCCACTAAACCATGTATAAACTGCGCTCCCTACATCAGGCAGCCAATTAGGTCAGAGTCACAACCTTCATGAAAGAGCGGCAAAGCTCTAATTGCCTCATCCTTCTCCTCCACTCATTAAACCGACGAGCCAACCACAGACACAAACTATATCTAAACTCTTGTGCCTATGCTTACATTAGCGCTTCAACCGTTTGTGTAGTTTAATCAATATTGAAAGATGAGTTCTGCAATTTGACAACCATTTTTTTGGAGATACAAGGTAATTTTTACAACATCTGTGCAACAGCGATGTCCTAAGTCAGACAGATTCCTACAGATCTGACCCATGTTCAGGGCTTTTTAGAGCAAGCTGAGTTACTCATCCCATTAGCTCTACCACCCCGCTGGGCTCTGTCATCAGAATGTTTACTTTGAACCAATCAGAACGTTTGTTTATTTAAAAAGGAGAAAAAACAAAACTACCGTTACCAGCACCTTTCCCGGGGCGGGGGGGGGGGGGGGGGGGGGGGGGGGGGGGGGGGGGGGGGGGGGGGGGGGGGGGGGGGGGGGG
>JAVQJS010146231.1:0-10040 GCA_036024795.1 Galaxias rostratus | reverse complement strand
ACTGTCTCTCTTTCTCCCCATCTCTCTCTTTTGTTGTCCTAGCACTGCTGTTGATAATCAGTCATTAGCATGCCAGAGAGTCAGAGCACTTGACCTGCCACCTTGGAGAAATTCATTTCTTATGGGACCCCCACTATGGATTCGCTATACATTCCACTCAGAATTGTGAAATTATCAGTCTGCAAGAATACCGTCTAATCCCACCATTTCAACGTTTGCAGCCTCTTCACACTGCCTCAATGCACTACGTTCTCTGGGACCAGAATAGTTAACCACATTGACGAAAAAGGTTGAATGCTAGTCAGAAAGCCATACAATCAAAAGAAAACATAAACTGAGCCCAAACCTTTTGGCATTGACCAATCACATTGACTTTATCATTATAGTAACCCAAAAAAAGTCTTACTCCTAATAATAACACAGCAGTCATGTTACGAGCGAACAAGAGACTCAGACCCAGCGTGAACCATTAATTTATGTTTCCCGATCTCACGTGCTTGTGCAGTGACTATCATGTAACCAGTAAACTAAAGACTCAGATCAGAACAGCCAGTTCAAGGTTAAACGGCTCTTACCTCTTTCCTGTACTGAGCCTATGCAGCTGTCGCATCCAAACTGAACCAATGCCTCAGACCCAGTCGAGGGTTAGTCAAGTCATTTCTGTATCCTGTTCAGTCTTTGCTCTGCTAGGCTTAGTGAGTGTGATTGTTATTTGGCTGTATGGCGAGATTTCACTCAATCATTTCTATTTAGCACATATTATTTAGTATAGCATGTAAAGGTGTGCTTATAGCACATTATTGCTGTGGGCAAAAGTTAAACATTAAGGACAACCTGATAATAAACATGTAAGCTACATCAAAAAGTTAAATTGTCAATATTACATCAATTGTTACATCAATATGAAGATTTTTGTGGCTGAATGCATCTCGTTTCAGTAAAGTAGTGCATTGCAACTGCATTTAGGGGACATAATTGTCAGAGAGAGTATATAATCTATGATGTAATCTTGACTACGTAACCATGGTGAACTTAACATTCAACTTTTCTATCCCATGCCTATCTATCAATGAACATTGAGTCAGACATGAGAAGTCGGTGGAATGGTAAACGATTGTTTTCTCTTTCCTGTACTAAACCCATGCTTAACCAAATGAACGAAGGACTTGAACACAACAGTCGTTACCCATGCAAAATGAACAAATCCCTCTCTTAGACTACTCGTTAATCCCGAAATCCTGCCTCCATCTCACCATCCGCATTCTCTCTCTCTCCCTTCCTTTGCACGAGTTTTCATTTTACACACGTTCCCTTCCCTGACCCTCCGCCTTTTTCTGTCTCTCCCTCTCATATGATACCCTTCCCTACCTCCCACCCCACCCCATCCATCGCTCCTTCATTTTACCCCATACTTTCTCTTTTGGAGCAATTTACTCCCTTCTTTCTGTGCTTTCACCCTGCCTCTCCCTGTCTGCCTGTCCTCCTTCACCCCCACCTGTCCCTCCCTCTCCCGATCCCTCTTTCTCTCTATTTCTCTCTCCCTCATAACCTTTCCTGTCTCTCTCTTTCTCTCTCTCACCATCTCCTTCTCTCCCTCGCTCTCTGAGTGCTCTTTTATCTGGCAGTGTGTCGTCAGTCCCAGGCAGTGTGTGAGCGGTAGCCAGCTCCTGGAGGAAAACAATGGGGACGTTGGCTCATTTCAGAGGTGCATAATTCATGCTAAATCTCTCTCTTTTTTATGTCAATTTCCTGCTCTCCTCCCCCACTCCCTCTCTTACACAATCACATTAAAACACTTTGACACATTTTTTACCCATCTTAAATTTTAGTAAAGCTTTACATTTATTTAATAGAGTTTGTGCGTAGGCGACTGTGTGCATCTGTGAGAGTGAATTTGTAAGGTGCTCTGTACACATGTGTTTTATGTGTGTTTGGTGATGCATATCCCACAGCAACAAAAGTCAGCGCAGGCTTTGGTAATTAGTGTTATGTATGAATTAGAACAGGGGGAACAGGATGAGAACGTGGGGGGAGGGGAGAGAAAGAAAAGGAAAGGGATTGACAGAGAGTTAGCGGCTGTGTGTGTACGTATGGATGTGCACAGTGTTTATGAAGCGCGGAGATGTGAATGTTAGGAACCCATTCTCAGATTTCCAGTCACTGAATATTCCGTCTGATGCTCCTGTTCTAGCAGAACGTCAACCTTCCACGCTGCTGGGGTGAAACAACTTTCCAGACCTTTACGGCGCTTTATAGGAAACGAGAGCAACTCGGGAATGAGAAAGGCCAGGACTCACACCAGCCGCCTCTGTGGGGGAACAGCGAGGTGTAAGCAGGCGCAACCCATTCCAAAGGAGAGGGGTACACCTTCAGTGGTCGTTAACACTGGGATTTCCTCAGAGCAGCGGTACGAGATTGGTGGTCATTTGGTCTCCCTGTTTTATTCTGTCACAGATGCCTATTACTGCTTGTTTCTGTATCGCTCCTAAGCTTTTGCTGTTTGAACCCTGCGCACTTGTTTTCTCTCTCCTCTCAGTGTTTTCTCTGTCGAGGAGCAGTGGGGGTAGGGGCAATTAGATGGCGACTGCGGCAGCTTTTGATGCCTTGCCGCCGAGCTAAAGCGACTCTCGAGGTTTGGCTCAGCACGGAGCTGACAGGACAAGGACTGTTTTTCTAGACCGGCTCCCAGCCAGGGTCCTCTCCCTCCCCCAGCCTGATCTCCTCCACCACCCCACCCCACCACAGCCAGGGATCCACCCTTTCTATTGTTCTATTTTTAGCCTTCTTCCATCTTTCCAGTAATTGGTCTTGAACGACCCAACCCACTTATCACTTCCTTCATGTGCTTCCCAGCAGTGCTTCCAGCTGTCGTTGTTACCTTAGAGTGCGCTTGGAATCTCTGTTAAGGCTCAACAAGCGCACAAAGCGAAAAAAGAACATGTGTCGGTTGTCTGGCATTTTTCCCATTCCAGAGAAACAAATGGTATTATCATCCCCCAAGCCAAAAACACTTCCCCACAAGATTTATGTAACCTCGCAAGGCTTACGTAACCTCCGTCTTCTCAAGTGTGCGTGTGTGTGTATGTGTGTGTGTGAGTGTGGGCAGAGATTTCCAACATATTTACCCTGGGAAATTTTTTGTACACCTACACCCTACCTGCAGCATCTCAGTCAGAATTTCAACGCCTGCCTTAAACAGAGTGGAAAGAGAATCTAGGTCAGTTAGTCTCTGTGCTGCACTGGTGGAGCTACTGGAACATTCTCTTTTCTGCCGCTAGTAAAGAAATTAGGGCACTCCACAGTGAAAATAATGAGCTTAGCATGAATGGCTACGTCTAAACATGCCTATCACTTCCTTGAGGGGGTGAACTTGTTTAATTGCATGTGTGTTACTGGGTTGATTTCTTAAAGTCTTGCATTATTTACCCGAGTATCTGTAGATCAATACGAACAACAACCAGCATCACAACACAAACAGCATGAACGACATCAACCTGGTCGAACCAATGTTTGGAAAGAACCCGGACACAGTGCTCGCTCCATTATCAATAGGAAAGTAGTGCATTCATTTGCACACAGTTTCACGAGATTGTGGCAATCAAAATGCTACTTATTTGCGCCAGGGCCATTTTGGATTCTGCACAACATGTATTGTTGTTTGCCTTGGGAAATGGAGGGAGTTATTTGGATGCTGCCTGCCTAATAGTGAGGGAGACGGAGGGGCTGTTCCATCAGAGAAGCACAGCCGTGGGATGTTCCCTGTAATTACCTGCTAATTTAACCTCCAGGCCAGCCCATGGAAACTAGAGGAGAGGACTTGGGGGGGTAGAGATACAGAGAGAGGAAAGTAGTGCTAGTAGAGGTAGAGCTGTACACAGTTAGAGTTATAGAAAGGAGAGAGGTAGAGTCAGAGAGGGAGGTAATGCTATAGAGATGAGGAGGTAGAGCTATAGCGAGACAGAGGGTTAGAGTTATGGAAAAGAGAGGTAGAGATAAAAAGAGAGGGAGGTAGAGCTATAGAGATGAGGTCGATCTATAGAGAGAGGGTTAGAGTTATAGATAGGAGAGAGAGTTAGAGTTGTTATATATACGAGAGGTAGAGATGAAGAGAGAGGGAAGTCAAGCTACAGAGAGGAGGTAGAGCTATAGAGAGATGGTTAGAGCAACAGAGAGGAGGGGGTAGAGAGGAAAGGACTGAGAAAGGGTTGCGATGTAAAGAGGGGAGGTGGTAGTGGAGAGGACCGATAGAGAGGAGGTGGAAAGAGGAGAAAACTGGAAAAGAGGAGTGGCAGAACTACAGAGAGGAGGGTGAGAGAGGAGCAGGCTGAAGGAGATGAGGTATATACACAACGTTAGGTAGTGGCATAGTAGAAATGAATACAGTGAGTTTGAAGGAAAAAATGGGAATGAATGAGGCTTGAGGTGATATGAGACTGTTGGTCGAGATAAATCTAGTTTTGGATTTCAATTAAGAGAGAATAGGACGAAGGCCAGTCAAAGGAACCAATTTGAAGTTTGTGTTTTGCTCATTGTGGAGCTTTACCGCAATATCAACACAAGCACACTCCAACCTTAAGTGTAGAGGCAGACAAACACTCAAATAGGATTGTTTTGGCTGTTTTCTTTTATTTGATTAAATCCTGATGCAATTATCAGGCTAATCCCAGCAAGTATCTCTTGTTCTGTCCACAGGGTCTCTTAACAAAATAGGGACACATTTCACAGTCATCCTATGACTGGTGCCAGACGACTGCCATGGGACATTGTTGCCCATATTCAGCAAACAAAGGAGTTAAAAGTCAGATTAATCAAATCAAAATTACATGTCCATCCATACATCCATTATCAAAACCACTTATCCTATGCAGGGTCACGGGGGGGCTGGAGCCTATCCCAACCGACTTTGGGCATGAGGCGGGGTACACCCTGAACAGATTGCCACTCCATCGCAGGGCTAACACATAGACATACAAATCACATTTACACCAATGGACAATTTAGAGTGACCAATGAACCTACATGTTTTTGGACTGTGGGAGGAAACCGGAGTACCCGGAGGAAACCCACGCTAACACGGGAGAACATGCAAACTCCACACAGAAAGGCCCTCAGGTGGGGATCGAACCCAGAACCTTCTTACTGTGAGGCAACAGCGCTAACCACTGCGCCACCTGCCACCCTCATCATCATATAAAAATCTATAACTAAAAATGTGTTTGTGTCAGGACGCTGTGGGACTGTTTTTTCATACTGTGAAATTTTCACGTGAGACAATGTCTGCTACAGACTTCATGGAATGTGATGTGGGCAGAGAATGTTTAGCTCATCTACACCTGAACATTTGAAAGACCCAAAGGAAGGAGCTGTAACAGGATGCAAGAGGAAGGAGCTCGAGTAGTATGTAGGAGGAGGGGGCACGAGCAGTATGTGGGAGGAAGGAGCTGGAGCAGTATACAGGAGGAAGGAGCTGGAGCAGTATACAGGAGGAAGGAGCTGTAGCAGTATGTTGGAGGAAGGAGCTGGAGCAGTATGCAGGAGGAAGGAGTCAGTGCAGTAGGCAGGCGGAGGGAACTGGAGCAGTATGTAGGAGGAAGGAGCACGAGCAGTATACAGGAAGAAGGAGCTGGAGCAGTATACAGGAGGAAGGAGCTGTGGCAGTATGTAGGAGGAAGGAGCTGGAGCCGTATGTAGGAGGAAAGAGCTAGATCAGTATACAGCAGGGCTTCTTCAAAGTTGAGAGGGTACCCAGACAGGGGTTGTCAATGACAACAGTGTGTTTGAGGCTATGACATGTTGACTGCTGAGATCAGTAGTCCCGGCAAGGTTAACCATAAGACACACAGTCTTGATAAAAAGAAGTTAAATCAAGAGAACGAATTGTAATCTTGGATTCACTGATATTCCTGAATAAGGAAAATTGCTGTATTATAAATATTATGTGAACCCAGGGTGAGGCTACTTTTCCCCCTCTGGAGTGTGGGGGTTAATTCCATCATTAAATGAATGTCATTACTTAAGTTCTCAGATACCTTGAACACTGGTAAAAATCTGTTTTCTCAAACATTTTCTCATTGTAACACTCTCTACTCCCAGAAAATAACCACTTACAGTATACACTGCTTTAATTTAAACTGCCCAACGTGTGAGTGATTTCACCAGATTACCTAAATGCTAATGATTTATTTTATTTAGTTTTTAGCGCTTTTCTCTCGAGACTGAAAGCGCTTTACACAAATGGATTGCCATTTAATTACACAGAATGAACAACAAACGGACCGACAACTATCAAACACAACAGTCAGTCTGGGTGATACAATGGCAGCCAATTTGCGCCAGACTCGCTCACACACAAGGGACACAAAGACTGACTCCAGCTAAGTTGGCAGTGAATGGCCAGGGCACTGCAAGAAGGATGTGGTAGGTTTATGACCTACATATGTTTCGAATGTCAAACCAAGTCTCTGCTGTTATTAGGTTCAATTGTGAACTGGTTTTGTGAAGCTAGGAATTATGGATTCCCACCAGACGAGGAATACTCAGAGTATGGTATGTTAGATATGATTCCATCAGTAAAATGTCCCAAGATAATTGGAAAAATGTGACAGGGTGACCTGATAACATCGGGGATAGCATTGATTAGGGATTGTTCAGCGTTGCTTTGCAAAACAACTTTGAGATCTTCAACAATATGTGGGAATCTTGATTTCCGTTCTTCAGTTAAGCAAGCCCTGCTGGTGGAAGAGGTCATATTATCAAAGGATCAAGACCAAAATTGGTAGGATGGGCAAGAGGGGAGAACATGATACAGCCTGGAGCTGTACTGTGTGTGTACTTCGTAACTGTACCATGTACCTAATGTGTTCACTGTGGTTAAACTAGCAGTGTTCAAAAACCGCTGGAAATGATCATTTCTTAATCATCTTGCATCTTATTTTAGACGTTTTTAACACAACCCTGTAGAAATACTTGAAGCAGTCTTTTATAAATAAATAATATCTTATGAATATCCATATGTGAAATCTGCTTTCGGACTTCCTGATAGCTTTTCTGGAAACAATCAAGGAGTTGGCATTATTGTAGGTCGATCCAATTATACTTTCCCTCAGCATTTCAAGTGACTGGCTTACTGCTGTTCAAATGTCACCAGCAGCAGCTCAAATCCAATACCACCTGGAGTAATGCAAGTCTGGGAGAAGACGTTTTTTTAGCTTTTGGCTGTAAATTCTAAACGAGAGCCACATTTTATTTGACAACCACCAAATTATTTAAAACGTAATTTTCTATGTACAATGTTAGTTTTGCAGATGATTATAATTGATTTTTGCAGAGTGTCTTTGTCTAGAGTAACTATTGGTTTCAGACTTGTAGATACACAGTCCTGTGTCACTGAGTACAATTATTTTGCCTTTGACGTTCTGGGCATGTCTACTGCAACTTCAAGCTGAGCCCTTTGTCTTATTAAACTTCTCCATATAGTTCCAATCGGCCTCTGGTAGCCATTCTTGGCATTTTAGAGAACATACAGCAAAGAACCCAAGAAAAAAAAGTGTAATGCCTGAAACTAGACTTCAAAGCTTCTTCCTCTAGCTTCAACTTTGCCTTTTCCGCTGCGACTCTCTGTTTTGTTTTTACCCCCTGCCAGTCTCCTGTTTTTAAAAACTTCACATCTCGGCTTTGTCTCAAACACACTTTGTCTTTGCCCACAGAAAAAGAGTAAACGTGTGCCGGTTCCAGAATGTGAGTGAAAGCTAATAATAACGATAATAAAAATAACTTACATTTATATAGTGCCTTCCTTATAGCCACAGTCACTTTACAGGGAAAAGACACAGGACAGCATAAAACAGACAAGGGACAGAAGCCAGATAAGGAGATGTGTGCTGGTCTTAGTGTGTAAGTGAAAGTTAATGTGTGCTGGTCTTAGTATGTGAGTGAAAGTTAATGATGCTAAATGAGTTTACCTTCAGGAGCAGCAGACCTGGTGATCTGTCCAGCCATGCAGTCCTGGTGAACTGGCTTTAATGGGGTCTGATTTTGAGTGAACATAGTCCCCTTGCTGCCCGGGCCTAAGTTCTTAATAATGTCAATCAGAGGGTAACCAATGTGGTCACGCTGCTCCTCCCCCCATTTTCTCTCCAGAATGAGGTTTGAATTTACAAGACCTGACGGAGTCGTTACAAGATGGAGCTATTAGTGGAACGCAATGCTTTCCTGGTCTCTCTCCCTTTCTCTGGGGTTTGAAACTCATCTCACTCTCAATCTATGATGAAGTGTCAACCCAATCAAGACTTTTCCTTCATGGAAATGTGTGTTCCTCCCAGGCCAGTATGCTCAGGCTTTGCTCACCGGCCCAGATAGGCGATGACTCTGCCTTCTTCTACAGATAAGAAACCCGGTCGGCTGAAGTATCAATTTAACCGTTCATCGCCCCCACATATTGACTGTGAATAAGCCAGATCTATTACTCCAAGCATGAAGCATCGTTTTCCCTGCATCTTTGCCGCATCCTCGTTTTCCAGTTAACTGCTTGAATCTCCGACACATCCACAGAGAATCACTTTCAGGAAAATAATGTGAAGCGCTTCAGGGTTGGACTGGGAAAAAATAAGCCCTCCTTAGTTTTTTTTTAGATCCAAATTTATGTAAAAATGTTCCTTATTAGAAAGTAAAAGGTTTGGTTCCAAACATTCAAACCAGAAAATTGTGATGATGAAAGCAGTTTGTTAGCTGAATATAAGGGTAATGTTCTACCAACTCAGACTTGTAGTTAAACATCTAGTTTGATAACTGTCAAAGGTCAATAGTAATGAGTACAATTTAGATTTTAACATAAAATAGTAACAAAAAAAATACTGCAATTGAAATCCGGAGATTTTAAATGTAAAGATTGAAGTCATGCAAATACAGAAAGTGAAAATAATAATAATTGATTTAATTGGAAATATGTGCGAGACACCCAAAGCACTTCAAGTAGGTGTCACTGTGCACTGATCAGAATCACTCCTCATTCATTTGTCTGTTCAACATGAACTGCAAAGAAATGTTTGCAGACGTGGAAATAATGCATACCCTCTATAACCTGACATGCTGAAATACAGGGATACACATTATGCCAGGGTAATGTTTTACAAAAAAGGAAGACAACTGATTAAGTTCCATATCAAATTAAATAGAATCCATAATCTATCGCATGCATAAGCGACAATCTACTGCGCTGAGCATGACTACTTCCCTGCTTTCAGGGTGGGTCTAATCCTCATACCTATCTGCACCCTGAAAAGGTTATCTTGTCTAAATGTGATATAGACTTGTCTTTGCCAGTAGGCTAGCCATAGCTGGTGGTCAAGGCAGCAATCCAGCATTCATTCTCTGCTCATTCTCACAAGGTGTTTGCCCATGGGAATTCTAATGAGCAGTAAAGTGCTGAAACTGTATTGACTTTTAGACTGCAGAAAAGAAGAACACGTCAAACATAAAATCAAGGGGATATTGAATCCAGAGCATTCATGGTCAGCAATGTTGATGGCTAATCAGTATGCCAGAGATTGTGTATTTCCATGAGCATAGAGCTTTACACAGAGAAAAAACAGAGAGAGCTTCATACAGCGAGAGAAAGAGATGGAAAGCCTCACACAGAGAGAGGAAGAGGGAGAAAGAGAGGAAGCTTTATACATAGAGAGAGAAAGATTGGGAAATGTTTACCAGAAAGAGAAAAAGACAGAGAACTTTATACAGAGAAAGAAAGAGAGAGAGCTTTAAACAGAAAGAGAAAGAGAAGGAGCGCCTCATACAGAGAAAAGAGGGGGGTAAAGGAAAAGGAGGCCGGGCAGCTGCAAGAGAGCTATCAAAGGCTCCAATTTGGAGAGCAGAATGGTTCTGTTTGTGTGTGTGTTTGTTTGTGGTGTGTGTGTTTGTGTGTGTGGTGTGTGTTTGTGTGTGTGGTGTGTGTGTGTGTGTGTGGTGTGTGTGTTTGTGTGTGTGTGAGTGTGGTGTTTGTTTGTGTGTGTGTGTGTGTGGTGTGTGTGCGTGTGTTGTGTGTG
>JAVQJS010146220.1:0-13822 GCA_036024795.1 Galaxias rostratus | reverse complement strand
TGATGGACAGAGAGACCGGTTCTGCGGGATAGCCGTTCAAGCTGGCGTCCCTTGGACTTGAGGTGGCGTAATTGATCAGTGAACCAGGGGGCAGAGTGAGTGAATGAGACAGACTTAGCTTTCCGGGGTGCGAGCTGATTTAGCAGAGCAGTACAAAAATACTTATTTCTTTTAATACTAATAACTACGTCTGTAGTTAAATTTGATTTTAAGAGACCTGCTGAGATCAGAGACCTCATATGTTTTAGACAGGTAGGGATCTAGCCTTGTGACCAGTGACCTTATATGTTCTAGATACATAGCCATGTCCTAAAAATCTGTCGATGAACAAACATTTTGAAGATGCAGCCAGTGGAATTTAGCTTGGCTAGTTTGGTATTCATAAGAGCAATTATTTCCTCACTATCAACATGTGCTTGCCAATGACTCAGTGAGTTAGGATCAATAAAACATGGCTGCCGATTCACCTCCCTATGATGCAGACATTGTAAGTGGCAGTTTGTATGTGTTTGTCAGACTTACTTATCCACAAGTGGATGTGGTAGAGAAAGAAACGTCCCAGAACCTGGTCCAGTGCCCTGTTCATCTTCAGCCCTGCCGGTGCTCCCATCAGCCACTGCAGTAGATCCTCAAGTTCTTTAGCTACATGCTACACACAAATGTAATGTTTGATTAATGTAAAAGTAGTGAAATGGTTGATTGGTTATCCCTGACATGGACATAGTACACAGCTCAATGCGATCATATCCCATATCTTGGGATATGTGTATCTGTCAAAAATATTTATATATTCCTTGAACACAAACATTACCACTGACCACATTAAGAACACAAGTTATCATCATCCCTTATGCTTGGTGTCCACTGGCTGCAAAGTGCTCCCACTGATTCCACTACCTTTTGATGTTGTTGGCACTGCACATAATTTTGTGACCCCACGTTTACCAACACCAAACTGCTCAAACACACTATCAAAATGTGGCACTCTGTCTTTAAGGTAACTTCAGGGACCTACATCAGCGGCAGGCACCAACGTGTTTGCCAGCCTCCCGATTCGGTTCTCCCTGTAGAGACAGTAGATCAGCAGCAGTCCAAGTACCACGTCAACAAGGAAGGATGTGACAATGTTAGCTTTCCTAAAGGAGAAAGAAAATACAGACTTCTTCATTTGAGTCATGATGTTCGATAAATGTTTGTATATAAAACACTGGGTAAAATAACATAGATGCATATAAGATTATACAGAACCTAACCCTATTATACTATCAGCAAGGCTCTCAGCTAGAAAGACAGACAGGGGTTTTGTTCTTTTTTTTCAAATCTTACAAAAACTGGTGAAGTATATAGTAAAAATACATGCCAGCAGAACAGTGGCATCAGCATTTAAAAGTTTTAAATTCCCGCTAACATCCAACATCATAGAACTACTTTTTGTGCCATCAGTGGAAAGGAATTAACATTTTACTTGATCAAAAAAAGATTGATACATATTTAATCATACATATTATCATATCTAAATCTATACAGTACTGTTAAAGCCACTAAAGGCAAGTGTTTTGTATTAACATGTGATCTATCTATTTACTCAATGGAGATATGCCTGGCACTACAATCAAGTACTAAAATGATTGGCAGAAGCAATAGAGCATAGGTACTCAATTTTTAATGCCTTGCCCATTTGAGCCGAGGGTGACATGCATTATATTCCCTTTGTCGGGGAGGGTGTTCCGGGAAGAAAGGGTTATAATGTTAAAACAAAGCTCAGGGCAGCTGAGGGGAGCATGTTATTGGGAAATGCTTGCTGATGTCAGCCAACAACTGAGAGTCCCATCAGAGGTTGTGAACCCTAATTTAACACCAGGCTTATTCCTCTGGTCCAACACATTGCAATTTCTTAATGTTAAAGAGCTTAAAGTCCCATGGGAAGAAGCAATAGACAAGGTATATGAAAGATAGAAACTTCACTATAATATATTAGCAGCTGAGGCAGAAAAGCAAGGTTGGAGAACAAAAGTTAATTTCAAATTAACAAAATATCCGGAATAGAGGGTGCCCACTTGAAAACCCCAATGACATGTCTGGTCCTAACCCAAGTCCATTCTAAAACATTTGCTTTTGAAATGCTCATCTCTTCTTAGAGTATGGCATAATGGACGTTATAACATCCTATCCTGTGTATATTGAACTATTTTTCTTATATTCTATTTTAGAATTTATCGGAGAAAAAAATAAAAAATAAAAAATAGCCTTTTAGATCTGTCCTCTTGAATTCTCGATATTCAACACAGAAGTTGTCTGCCACCAGGCATAATCTTATTCGAAACAAACAAGTTACAGCACAACAAAGTGCATCCCTAAAGAAGGAAGAAATGCCCACACTTGGCGTTGAAATATATACTATAGTTACAACATTTTCTTACACCATACCCACATTAGGTAAATTCAAAGCAAACTAGCCTGTCCCATCATGTTATTTTTTTACCTCCCCTGTTTGAAATATTAGAAAAAGATCACAAGGTAGCATATTTTTTAAATGTTACAAGATAGAGGTTCCCATGTTTTATTACCAGGTAGACTATCATGGTATTATTAACCAGACATTATAAATGCTGATAGGCTAAACCAATGTGTTTAATTGTTTTCCACTGCGAAGTTTTTTTTTTTACTTTGCTTGAGAGCGTGGGTCGGCAAAAGCATAAGTAGAAATTGCAATGCCATAACAAGCTAGCTACTACATATGTGAAAACAAATCTGTTTAGCACCAGCGGTCTTGTGAAAGTGAGGAAATTGTCAATAGGCAGGTATATGTTCTTTTATACATCTCTCCTGATTGGACAGCTTGTTTGAGCACACTGAAAATTTTTAGACAGCAAACAAAGTCTGGCCAAGGGATGGGGAGTGAAGGGGCCACAGAACATTAAATGTACTGATTTGTTATCATTTAACATCTTATGTTTTGATAATTACAGGGATGTACTGATTGTTTTCATTTTCATTATTAAGAACTTGATTACTGCAGCTTTAAAAAGTCCAAATCAGTTTCAACTGTTAATGTAAAAAAGTACTAGTAGTAAGTGCAAAAAAGTACTGTATGTGCAAGAATGAATGTCTGATAATGTAACATTTTGAAACATGAAGCCTACTAAAACATTTAGCATAGTCAGACACAACATCCAGCCTATGTAATCAGTCAGATTTTTCAATTAAACCTTACATCGTGTTTATTGTTCAAATGTTTTACATGGGCAATCATGTATTTAATTACTGAAGTGTGAATGCAAAAATATTTTTGTCATTTTATTAAGTTTAACACACTATGTATTTTGCCACTACAACAGAATGTTTTGGTTGTTAGGGCGTTTTCATTCACAGATCCTGTCCGGCTTGCATAGTATAGTTCATAACAATTGCCGTATGAAGCCCAACAATAGCTCGAAATAGTGAGCCTTGAAAGGCGCTTTATAATTGTAATGTAATGTATTATTATAGAATCAGGTCTAAAAGTTGTACCACACAGTTCTATTTGAGAATGCAGAACGTTTCTACACCAACTTCTACACCATTTTACAAGTAGAGCACCCATCACTGTTTCCACCTTACCTCATGAAGTGTGCATGTGACGCAGCTCTCTGAGGTGAGCTGATAAGCTTCAAGTGTTCTGTCCGATACTGCAGTTGGACGCAGGTAGACAGCTTGACAGACAAAAATTTTAGCGGACGCACATGAAGAATCCTGCGAAAGTAAAAAGAAATTGTAAATAAATAAAAAGTTTGGCTTCCGTAAGTAGCATGCACCTAATGCATCTTAGAATTTAATATTAAGAATTGTAGAAAACTGCCTACACAGATCAAATACAGCCATATGACACCAAGTTATAAACCTTCATTAACCTTAAGCATTGAAAATATATTTCTACACAGGCTGCATGAAACGTTTCTCTGCTGTACCACATAGACATTTGGGACTATGACCAAAATGCACATTTTAATGCACATCTATTTGCTGCAATACAGTGTTTTCAAACTTGTAAATGAAAATATTTCTGTCTGTATGTTAATATTATGGTTTCGGGGTGATTTGCTGAAGCAACAGGCCCTTAACTACATGTTATGATGGAACATAGTTAAAAGTGATCAAACCTGTTTTCCAGGAATCAGCGCTTGGCTATTGGTATTACTATCATTAGTGTAACGAAACGTTTACCTCCTTCCTATGGGGAAAGGCACCCAATGCATTGAAAAACCGTGAAAAGAATAAACGCTCATTATAAAGTGTGTGTACTGTGGGTGTGATTTTCCCTGACCGAACACTGCAGATCCATGTCCAGAGGTAAAGAAGCCAGGTGACGAGCTGACAAAGGGGCGTTGAGACCTGTTTCAGCAACTCTACAATGATGCTGGCCTCGCGGCCCTCTGACTGCCAGTGGGTCAGCTTCAACGGCCCCTCATCATACTTGTCAAGGAAAAACAGTGTCTCACTTTGTGCTACTGTCTGGAACACCTGAAACAGAAGAGACTTGGTTATGGCACTAGATGATACAGGCCCATCTTATGCAATTGACTAAATAAAGATCCTAACATCGAGCTAAACCAGAATTCAAAATGTATTCCACTAATTATTTCTGTGAATATAAATGTATGGTTTTCTCTTATTTCTTTCTGAGGGTCTTGTTGAAGATCTGATCAGTTAAAAAAAAAAAGAATTCAGAAACGTTCACGTTGACTTACAAACTACACAGTCAGTGATTTACATTAAAAATGTCAAAGCGAAACTATCCACAGCAGTTGCCTTTTGGTAGTTTCTCATACCTGCCACAGCTCCAACGAGGGGACCACCTGGGGATCGTAAACTCCATTGTCTACAGGATGAAGATGGGACAGCATAACCTTTCTTTGCTCATAGTGCACAAAGACCACGGTGTCCTCATCATTGTGATCTGTTCCACCCTCCTCATCCTCCTTTTTCTTCTTCTTTTCATGTGGTATGAGCATTCCATCTGTGGCAAGGAAAGACCTGGAATCATACAAAGATTGAACACAACACCTAGCTGGCCTTACACACAGGGATAGACCACACCAAACCTAGCTGGTCTTACCCACAAAGATAGAACACACCACATCTAGCCTGTACCACCCACAGATAGATCACACAACACCTAGCTGGTCTTACCCAGATAGAAGACACCACACTTAGCTGGTTTCACCCACAGATAGACCACACATTTCACTTATCATTCAAGCCATTAGTTTTTCTGTGCTGAAAAGAATTATTCTCACAAATTAGCATCAGGGCTGATTAATCGATTTCAAGTCAAAATTGCAATTTGAAACAATGTTATAGGCAAATTGCTAAAGCTGCTATTTTAAATAGTGCAACCCTACATTTAAAGTTAAGACACTGTTTTCCAGGCATGCCGTCTGCACCACTCAGAGGTGTCGTGCTGTTCACATACCAGTCATGCACTCCAATCAAATGTAAATGCCCACCAACAACAAGTACTTATTTGATTTTTATTTCCTATTTGTTATACATCTACTAGACCTTACATTGATAGAAAATTTGGCATTAGATGTATTTGCAAAGTGGATGAAACCAAGTTCTATCTATCCACCAAACCCATTTCAACTCTCCCACCCCTCTCGCTTTCTGATAAAAATGCCAAGATTACAATAACTGCCTCTAAATACTCTACATTATGAAGCAACATGGAAAGAAAAGTAATTCATTTAGAGTGTATTGCTATTACTTGTCTCTGTCTGTACCACTTTCACATTGAATAGGTCAATTACGAAAACATGTTGCCTCAAATAAAAATGCATCCTGAGTCCATTTTGCCTTACTCTGGTCTCTGCTGAGAAGCTGACAGGTAAAGCCTATTTTGCCTATCTGGCGGCTGAGTTGGAGCCAGCGCCTTTGGGGAAAGATTGTGCTGAGGTCTCTCAAGAAGCTCTCCATGCCCTGCTGGCCATCCTTGGGCATACTCCAACAGCCAAGCACTGACAGCTCTCCTTCATTTTGGCACTGGATCTAAATGTGGCAGGATAGATGAGGACAGAATAGTTTACCAGCCAGTGGAAGGAAGTCCGAAACTGTATTCTATGAGAAATGTACTATCATTAAGCACTAAAATAAAATGTGTACATAATGTTTCTTTAAAGTGTAACAAAAACATTTTGAATACCTTAAGAGTTAGTGCAAAATGTTTATTTTTAGGCTTTTAGTTTTTGTAAAAACAGTTGGACCAAGATACATTTTTGGCCAGACTTGATATTACCAAACTTACTAGATGTGTATTACTAAAAACAAATTTATATATTTTTTGCAGTTCTTAAAGTGACAGCTTTAGTGTCAAAAAATGTGTTGATACTTTGGTGTAGCCAAGTGGTATCTTCAGAAAGCTCAAAAAAAGTCAAATGTAGGTCCCATTACAAGATCATTAACCATTAATCATTACAGACCAGAATATTTAGCCTCCAAAGGGGTAATAAGCAGGCATATTCTTTTGTTTAAATAGGCTACTATCATTTTCCCTGCCTCCCCCAACAGTTCTCGCCCAATCGATCTTGCAGAGGTCAAAGCTCTCTGCCCAACAAACTTCTATAAAATAACCTATATTTCTACATTCAATGTGACGATGATTTTGTATTGAATTAATCTTGTATTTGTAGCTGTCTGGGAGTTTTTTTCTGCAGTCTGCACTGCTGACCTTAAGACAATAAACCATCTAACTAAAAAATAGGTTTTTTTAACACACTGATTTTTCAGGCACGGATCCTTCGCCATAAATACTGGACATGCCACTCAACGCAATCTTTAAGGAAATCAACACAGATGTTTAATACAGAGTCTACAGATTTTTTTAGATGACCTGAATTGAAAATATTTCAATAAACTGGGTATAAATGTGAACAGTCTTTAACTGACCTGGTGAAGGTACTGCTTGACTTGGCTTGGAATGAATGGGTAGTGGATTATGGCCAGAACCACAGCTGAATCATGGCCCGGGATCCACCGGCCCACCAGTAGCCCGCTATCAGCACGATTACAGCATTGAGGGTAGAAGATTTTCAACACCATGCTGGTTCCTAGTCCTTAGGACATAGAGAGAGCAAGAGAATCAAGTTTCTAAAACAGCAGCAACACTGCCCTTGATTTGCCCTTCAAATATTGAGCTTTGTTCCGGTTTCCACAGCAGAGGTGCCTTAGGCATGTCACTGCTATTGGTGCTTTTCTAGGCTGGATTTTCCAACCTGATGGCTAGGGAAAGTCTACTCTGACCCACTACAAAACTAAAAATTCTGTATTTGATCTGAAAATACACCTTTTGCTAAAAGGCACACAGTACTGTTTGGCACCATTTACTACATTCAGTAAGCCGTTTTATGTTTAGGAAATGGCTGAATGCAGAGAGACATGTACCAATATAAAATTGTTTGAACATCAGTCACAGTGGTTAGTAGAATTTGTTTGGAATCTGAGACGAGTAAAGAGTTTGACATAACTATTTGCACTTTGGAGAGAGGTAACACAGGCCACACGCAGATCCTATAATATTGTTATGAATACAATTGATTCGCAACAGATGTATTCCGCTTATATCAATTTAGTTTTTACATAAACTTACTTTTCCGAAAGAGCAGTCCAGAAATTATTCTATCAGTGCAATCAGTGTTTATTGTTCTATCAGTGCAATTTGCATCATTTGGATCCCATGATGAGTGCCTTTTTAAAAGTCTACTGAGATACCTAATTACCTTTACTTTACCCATTAAACCAAATCACAATTGGGTTGTACATTGTCACTGTAGATAACGAAGGATTTGCGTGTGAGTATGACATATGCTATATAAATACATTTAATTTGAACATTAGAAAAACGTGTAACACGTAAACCTTGCTTTTTCGACATAAAGCAAGCTAACGCGAAGTGGAATAAAAATAATCTCCACATTGGCATTGCACGTTACGTCGAAAATACCCATCATAGAGATAAAACACCCAGTGTTGTATCTCTGTGATATCAATCGCATTGGTAGTTTGTTGCAACCACAAATTAAGGTTAGTGTGCATCAACTGCTTTAGTTCAACTGATACATGTTGTGCTAAACAATGTTAGCTATATCTCAAAACTAGACGTTTACATAGACAGCCTACTACAACCAAGCAAGCTACTTTGGTGCTATCCCTTACTCAACTCGTGCATAACATTTGTTAGTCTCTGAAGACAGACGGTGTCATGTCATGACGTTATGTAGATTCTACATTGTAGAGGAAACATGTGAACCCAACATCCATCTATGAATGGATAGCGTGCAAAACTTACTTTCCGACTGATTATGCCAGTGTTCTTTCTTTTCGTCAAGTACTTCTTTCGCTTTTCCTTTTTTCGATTTTACAAATCCACACCTCTACATAGCACCCAATAAGTTCGCCAAATTGGTGAAAACAATCACAAACGGACACAGCACCCCACAGTTTACCAGTCTATCACTGCCTACGAGTGTTTTAAACTTCATGTCCCAAGCTGCACTCTTGTATGGAGGCGTGAAGCACCCAATATTCAAATGGGGGGTTAAACTCGAACAAGATAAAGCAAAATCGGGACCGCAAATTATTTTTAAAATTATATGTGCAAAATCTGGGACATGATTAATGCATAATTAATTGATTAAAATAAAGACATGCAAAAAATGGGTTTGCATTGAAGTTTTCATGTGGGGGCATGAACATCGTTGTTGAGTCCACCAATGTGGACAATTTGCAAGGAAAGATAAACATCCATGTTAATTTTAATTTTGTATTTACGCAACGACCATGTAACATTGTACTTTACAAAATCAACACTCAAATACAAATTTGAGAAAAATTCACTTGGTATTTAATTTCCTTATAGTAAACTTATAATTTGTATGAGGTGCAAGTGTAAAATAAATTACATGTTGGCGATTATTTCATTCAATGGGATATCCTACGGGATCTTTTCGGCAGATTTGTAGGCATTGCTGTACCGTCATCTAAAACAAAGATAACCTTTCCCTATTCTATTCCTGCAGGATATGTCAATCAGCAAGAGGGACTTCCAATCTTAACTTTTGCACCCATAATGGATTTTTCCATTCTTCAAAATGTTTTGTTTGTTTTGTTATTCAATACATATATATATATAGTGTTAGTAGAGTTGGCGACCTTGAGTGCCTGGAAAGGCGCCTTTTAAATGTAATGTATTATTATTATTATTACTAGCTCTCATCCATTGCTTCTTCTTCTTTTAACAAAAAAAAAAATAGACACTTTGATGCCATTTTGACCAGTTATAAATCTGTTTTTTCATTGGTTTCTGCAAACACTCCCTGGCTCTCCCGTTCTTTTCTTTTTTCTTGAAATAACAATAATTACATATTTTAAGTATGTATGTGATTAAAATGCACAAACACTTGTGATATGTAAATAAAAATAATCATGTTCGGGAAAAATTGGGCGTATCTATGTTTATAGGTATAAGTGTTCATCTCCAGCGGACACTTCTGGTTCAGTAGAAAAACTGCCCATTTGTACAGCAGCCCAGCAAATGGCTGACCGAATAAATTAGCATAGCAACAGCGGCAACATACATTTAGCCAATCAGTATCCTTGAATCTGCTGCCAGCAGGGCTGTAACTTTACTGCTCTACAGCAGCATCCACCTGTGGTAGAAAACGTTGGTTTTGTGTTCTGCCATAGGATCCGGAGAGAAGAAGACCATGAAGAACGCAGAGTTGCAAGATCTAGGATGTCACATCATTATATTTCTTGATATTTTGAGTCTCATTGGCTACATGTAGGTCGTCGCTGCGTTGTTACTCCTCCTAGATGTCCAGCGGAGAGTTCTAAAGCATCTGCGACTCTCTGAGGAGACTTCTGAGCTGTTCACGCAATGTGATTGTTGCTCACGAGAGTGTGCTGTGATATGCCTCCACTTTGTCTGCTTTTTTTTAAGTTGTCGGCGAGTGAAAATCGGCAATCTTAGGATGAAGTTACATGAATTACTGTTCAGAGGCATATGTTATGAAGCACGGTTCTTGACTTACCGCGGTATGTTCAGGAGTAACTTTCGGATGTCGGATGTAACTTCTCGAATAACCCATTCTATAGAGGATGGCTAATTATCACCCGAGGTATGCTGTCAGCAAATTATACTGCATCTCCAAACTGCTCGAGCAGTTTATGTTCGTGGTTAAGTCGATTTTATCAGTTTGATAAAGCACTGTAACACTGTAGTCTAGAAAATTGCATTGCATACAGCACTGTAAAACTCCTCTAGTGGACAAATATTTTTGTCGTTTAGTCATCATTAAAAGTGAACACTTGGATTCACATTAGATGTAAGCGTGAAAGCATAGACTCTACAGCTCTTGCCAATTTAAAGTTAGCTTCCTAGTGTATTGGTTTAACAAGAAAATATTATACTTTGTAAGTCTAACAGCCTAATATTATAAATACGCTTTACATTAAAGTTGTATGGTTATTGTGTTGTGATTGTAATTATAATTCACAATTATACATAATTAAATGTAAATAAAAATAAAGGATTTGTTCTATCCGAAGCCACACTTCTGTAATTAGGGCTGCGTAGTTAGTCAGCTTTGAAAGTTCATCTACATACACTTGGGACAAGAAGGTACCAAAACTGATTAACTACTATTTGAAGAAAAAAAATAGTGCCTGATTTAAAAAAAAACATGTCAAACAAATCAAACTCAAAATGCCCAGTTAGCTTGCTATAAACCCACTGCCGTTAAATGGAGCAAACGAATTCTTACTTGCTACAAACTGAAATGATTAAGTCTATCAAATCCACATAGAGTAAAGGCTACACATTGAAATTGTTTTATCTATTGAATCCACATAGGCCACAGGCTAAAAACGTAAATGATTCAGTTCAACCAAATAGACCAAAGGCTACAAACTGAAATGATAGTGTAATTTTAAATTAATGCGAACAAACAATCGTGAACAGGCCAAGTGGCATAACAGATTTTCAATTAATAACTTTGAGATACTATATGGTTGCCCAGTGATCAGCACTGATGCCTCACAGCAAGAAGATGCAAGATGCAAAGACTGGAAACGGCAATGGGTTTGAACCCTGGCCAATCCAAGTTCTTTGTGTGTAGAGTTTGCATCTACTCCCTGTGATTATATGGGTTTCCGCAAAGTGTACTAGTCTCCTCAAACCACCTTAAAAAGAGATCAGTTTCCTCACCGTGGCACTGGCATAGAACTGGACTGAGTCAATTTCCACCTACAGGGCCAGATAGCCACTGCAAGAGAACTCGTTCTAAGTTGGACTTACCTGGTTAAATAAAGAAAAAAAAAGTTTAAAAAAAGTGCACAAAAGTTACTAAAGTTACTGCATGGGAAAACCATCAAGAACCAAAAAAATGTTTGTCAATTATGAAGAGCCTATGGTTGATGGCAGAATGTTTGACCACATTTAAGTGTGTCTTGAGTTAAATGCTTGTGTTCTTGGTTCTTGTGGTCTTGGGTGGGTTATCCATTGAAGTAGGACAAACCAACATCATTTAGTACAATTAAAACAAATGCACATTATTACTGTCAATTATTCAGTTGCTTCGTTCAGAATTTTCAAACAAATTGGTTTATAATTTTCACTAGCGTTGTTGCAAAAACGTTGGCATCAAAATATTGTACTAGTATAAAACACATTAAAATAAAATTCCATGTGGAAAAAAGCCAGAATAAGATAACATTATTTTAACATATACCTAATACAATAACAGTCTATTAAATTACATTTTTTACCAACATTAAAAAAAGTGGTCCGGTATCTAAAATGCAAGCTTATAAGTCAATGATTTTTGCGTGATAGCTGTAAGCACAATAGCTCATGGTCTGATATTGTTTTGTTTTTTTGTTCAAATTACTGTTCTCTCCTTAATCTATTTTAATCAAAAATTATTTTAAAAAAGGCATCCTCATATATATGATCCTTATCTAGTGGTATTACCGATAGTCTTTAATGCTGTTCATTCAAGAACAGTTGTAGTTTAATACAAAAATAAACATATTTCTGTTTGTAAAAGAAGCAATAAAAAGGCATACAAAAACTTACCTCAGATTCAACAGTAAACTATCTATGAACTTGGTGAATGAGGCGTCGGCTTACAACTGCCATATGATTATCTCCACTCAGCATGACACAGCAAGTCAGCAGGCAACATACATTAAGCATAGACAGATACTATCCCAAAATATGCACACAAAAAGCATGAGAATTCAAGGTCTTATATGCCAGTTTAATTAATAATTATAGCGATGATGACGAAGACGACCACATATTATTAATATTAATTTACTACTAATTATACAACATTTTGGTTAATGTAACATTGTATTTACATTTTATATATATAATCTATAATGTAAGTGTTACAGATTTGCTTTTGAACATCCCACAACAATAATTGCATTGATTGGAATGACATGCCATGTTAATTATCCATTATCTGCCGCTTATCTATTTGCTACTGAGACAAAGCAGAGCAGCTTTACCCACATCTGAAAAACACATCCATCCATCAATTATCCACCCCTTATCCGGGGCCGGGTCACTGTGGCAGCAGGCTAAGAAGGGTAACCTGGACATCCCTATCCCCAGCAACGCTTTCCAGATCCTCTCGGAGGATCCTACAAGAAAGTCCCGAGAACAATCCCCACTTGACCCAAGGGCCTCTCTGTGTGAAGTTGCATGTTCTCCACGTGTTGGAGTAGGTTTCCTCCCACACTCAAAAATTTGCAGGTTAATTGGTGACTCTAAATTTTCCGTAGGTGTGAATGTAAGAGTGAATTGATGTCTGTCCCTATGTGCTATCCCTGTGATAGGCCGTCAACGGTGTACCCCGCCTCTCGCCCCATGTTGGCTGGGATAGGCTCCAGCCCCCCTCGACCCTGCATGGGATAAGCGGTGTTGCTAATGGATGGATGGTTTAAAATTTAAATGCAGTTGACTCCTCATTGACTCCCCCTTTGCACTTGCCATCGGGGAATCCCCAGCCAGCCAGTAGCAGACAGCGAGCAGCAGGCGCTTTTTCTGGCTATGGTTATCCACATGCTATGCATTGCATGAACTTCTGCCGCTGCACAATTGAAAGCATCCTCACCAACTGCATCACAGTTTGGTACGGCAGCTGTTCTGCCTCGGACCGGAAAACACTACAAAGTGTAGTGAAGACGGCCGAACGCATCACCAGCACTCCACTCCCAGCAATTCATACTGTTTATCACAAGCGCTGTCTGCTGAAGGCGCGCAGCATCGCCAGAGACACCTACCACCCCAGCCACAGACTGTTTGCCCTCCTTCCCTATGGGAGGCGCTACAGGAGCCTCCGTTCTAGGACCAGCAGGCTCAGAAACAGCTTTTTCCCTTCAGCTGTCTCCTTTCTGAAATCTGCACCACAATAAAGTTGAATCTAATCTAATCTAATCTAATATGTTGGATGAGATTCAGCCAAGACCTAAAAAAAAAAAGGATTTTAATTCATAATACTTCTTTTGAAAAAGCATACATCAAAAAGCGTACAAGAATCTGCCATTTTCAGTGGGCACACCAATAACAATAGTAACAGTAATACCTCAATAAAAATAAAGGCCTTACTGGCAATTGTGATCTGTGGCATGATCACGATTTGAAATATTTGAAATATTTTTGCACTCCAATTCCCACTGTCCATATCCCCCATCTGTACATATGATGTATATGTATATCTTAGTTACTTTTATATTATTTATGTCTCTGGTAAGTGTATTTTGGTTCTGTTCCACG
>JAVQJS010146192.1:0-35375 GCA_036024795.1 Galaxias rostratus | reverse complement strand
TGTGTTTGTGTGTGTGTGTGTTTGTGTGTGTGTGTGTGTGTGTGTTTGTGTGTGTGTGTGTGTAAGAGCGATTGGAGTTCAAAGCACACTTTATCTTATCTTCACTCAGCACCAGTAGCTATCAGGAACTGTCCCACACATGCAAGTTCCATGAATACACACGTATGTATACAAAATGTTTGTGTGTGTGTGTGTGCATGTGTGCGTGTGTGTGTGTGTGCGTGTGCTCGTGTGTGTGCGTATGTGTGATGCACAGCCACCCTCTCCACGTGCTTTGACTGAACAGTGCAGGGCAGGTCAGAGCCCAGCAGCTATTTACAGACCGGCAATAAGAACGGCTTTAAAACACCGTCAGATCAGCGACAAAGGCTCATCCGCTGCTACTGAGGGAGGGGGGGAGAGAGAGAAGGAGAGAGAGGAGAAAGAGGAGAGAGAAATAAAGAGGGAGAGATAGAGAGGGGAAGAGAGAGAAAGAGAAGGAGAGATTCCCAAGAGCTTCAGTTATTTAATGCATTTTGACACATGCAATGCTAACCCAAGTATTCAGGAATGTAAATCCATGAATTCCATTCAACCTCTGCCACCAAATAGTCTGCCATAGTTGCTATAGCTACGATTGTCACATCAAACCCTCCCCACACTTCACATCTGAGTCCCACGCGAGCGCCGGGGACCGGAATAGAAAAAACACACTCCTACCTTGATTTGAGGTGTTTCATGTGGAATGGCTCCAACACACTCTTTGATACTGTTACTTTGAGTGGACTCTCTCTAGTGGACCTATCCTGTCGGGTGTGTGTGTGTGTGTGTGTGCGTGCGTGTGTGTGTGTGTGTGTGTGTGTGTGTGTGTGTGTGTGTGTGTGTGTGGTTTTAATTCTTTCATTCTGGTGAAGATGAATGTCTTGATGTGCATCGTGTGTGTTTGTGTGTGTGTGTGTGTGTGTGCGTCTCCTCAGTTCTCAGCAGGGGTGCGGCCCATTAAAGTTGGCAAAGCCGGGGCTCCAGTTGTCCCTCGCCTCCTGCTCCTCTTGATCTCTGGAGCTCTGCTCGACGGAGCCACGTCAGCGCCGAAGGTCCCTGGCGGTGAGCGGGTGGAGGTGAAACACCACACACACACACACACACACACACACACACACACACACACACACGTGTCGATGAGGAGGAGGTTTCAGGAGGTTTCTCAGGGCTTTAAATTGTGTCCATGTAAAGGGAAAAAAGGGTCTGGGAAGTGGATGAGGAAAGGGGAGTGTGTGTGTGTGTGTATTTACTAAGGCCTCCGTGGAGATATTTGTGTGTGTGTGTGTGTTTGTGTGTGTACGTGCACGTGCGTGCATGTGAGTGAGAGTGCATGGGTGTGTGTGTGGCCCTTTCTATAAATATGTCGTTGGACAGGGTCCAGCAACATTACGCAGTCTCGGATAAAGATGTGCCCTGAGCAAAGGTGTGTGTTTGGTGGCGCGACGCCACGTGCCTCTGTGTGTTCCTGGAGCTGCAGGTGGCCCTCGTTACACACAGCTGTCAGCTCACCTGTTACCTGTCTCCGCTGACGAGCTTGTGCCTTCACCTTCGCCAATCGCTGAGTCTGCCCTGGGCGTCTCGGTGATCACTGTGTCTGTCCTGGAGAGTCGAGTGGGAGGAGGTCGGAAACCATAACACCAGTGTGTGTGTGTGTGTGTGTGTGTGTGTGTGTGTGTGTGTGTGTGTGTGTGTGTGTGTGTGTGTGTGTTTGTGTCTTATTACTTGACATCTGCTTACAAATATACATCATATGCAGGTTTATAACCATCGATTAGATGTATTGTTGTCTTCCATGACAAGGCTAGGATAGGTAGAACCAAGTTTAATTGCAAATGTTTACTTACCTACCACTGTATGAATGTTTTTATCATAATCATGTCCAGATGTAGTGGAAGACTGCTGGTCTCGAATGGGTGGCTTGGCGCTGTTCCTAGAACACTTTGTAATGAGAGGGATTAGTCTGCGTTAATTGGATAGATGATCCAGAGTGATTAGGTGTTCCTAGAAGTGCTTGCCTCTAACCTAAACCCAGTGAATAATGGAGTTTTTTGGGGTGGGTAAACAGTGCTCAGTGTGTTAGTGTGGTGACAGATACCTCAGTCTGTACTAAGTTCTTGCAGCTGCTGTGTTGCACTTCAAATAAATCTAAAAGAGCATTAATGCCTCTATAGCTAAATGGAAAACTGCACTGATAAAGATATTATTGTGCATTTGAAGAAAGACAAACTTTCTCTGAAATACTATATGTCTTTAAGAACACACTGACTTCTGTAATGTATATTTAATATATGACATATATAACATATGACATATGTTGGTCGACTGTCTTAAAAGGCAGATAAGTTTATTGACATCCATTGTCATGATGAGCTTTGTGTGTGCCTTTTCTTAAAGACAACATTTGATGTTAAATATTTCATGTTCTTTGTTTCCCTCCAGGTCCTTCAAGCCAGACTTTGTCCTGATTCGTCAGCATGCCTACAGCATGACTCCAGGTGAGGACTTCAGGAGCCTTGTGATAGGTCTCCAGTTTGGAGGTGTGGCCAGCGTCAACTCTCTGCTCTCGATCTACAACTTTTGCAATAAACCCTGGGTGGTAAGTGACATAACACCTTCCTCTTCTCCACCTTACCATGTCTAGAGGAGCCAGATTACAAGGGCCTCATACTGATTGGTTTGGGCTATCACATTGAGACCAGGACACCTGCATGTAAAGGAGCCAGCCTGAGCATCCTTCCACCGGAGACCTTAGCATTCGCTTGAATTATCGTTATCAAGCCAATGAGACGTGCTGGTATACACCCACATATGAAGAGACACAGTCAGAGCACCCAGACAAAACAAGCTGTTTTGCTAGACAAAACATTTCATACCAGCTTTTTTTTTTACAAATAGGTCAAGGTCAGGGCAGCCATCTCCAAAAGAATGAATAATATATTTGACCTATTTGAAATAATTCAAATAATTTTGAAATAAAGATTTAAAGTTGCCTTAAACATATATATTTTTGGTACAAATTATTTGTGCTTTCGCTGTGTTGATATCATGGTGATGAATCGTAATGCTCCTACATGTTTTGCTTTTCTTTACCCTCCTTTGTTTTTGTTTTTCTTGCAGTTTTCCCACATGATTAAGCTGTACCATTCTCTTGGCCCTGAGAAATTTCCTCTTAACGAACAGACCTTCTATCCCAACCACACACAGATGGTAAGTGTTTTGCATCTTTCGATATTTTGTATTTTAAAGAATTTTGTCTTTGAATTTATAAGTAAAAAAACAATTACACAAGACTCATGTTGCTCATTTTTATTAAATATTTATTATAAAAATATAAAACACAGAAATTAAGTCAAACATTTCTGTACTCCAACAAGGAACCCCCCTCCCCACAAGAAATCAGTGTATACACACAGACTTTACACAACCTTTTGCCAGCTTCCATTTGAATGCACTCAGGATCAGCTCGACTAAGTGTTCCTGTGTTAAGCAGACAGTATATTTACACCAAAGGAACAGCAAAAACACTGAGACAGAGATGCCATAGCTGGAGAGACACCCTTGCATTACATATGATGAAGTGTGGATGGGAGCAGTGTTGAGATTTGGAGAAGACTGCTGAATGAGTCTTAAATCGTAGGACAAGGCAGTGGACACATACAATGCTGTGCACATGGCAAAGTGACCTCTTTAGATAAGTAAGGGCTTGGCACTTGTGCCGTTTGATGCTGTCTCAATGCCAAACATGGATGATGTGTCAACAATGTATGAGGAAAGCCCACAGTGGCATATTGGTAGTAAAAATAATATGGTTCTTCCCTGAACTCTATCCCTCTCAGAAGATGCCAATTTCGCAGTCTTAGAACTATCCGGGTTGAATGTACGAAAGTAATGATAAAGAAATTAATTAAAAGGGCATTTCTCGTCATTACTGAAGCCTGGCAGAATAGATTAAATTTTAGAGTTTGTACGTTTGTTGTTCGTTTTGGATGTAATGCAAGGGTAGCTTATGCTCATACTTGTGTTAAGTATGGCTTCCCAAGGACCTATCTCTCCATCTGAGGCATGTCTGTGTCTACGAATGGAATGGACGTAAGACACGGCACTGGAAAAGCTCCTCGAATGGAAATGAAAGAAACAGAACTTAGTGACAACATTGTTATTTTTATCTGTTCATCTGAAATAGGTATTAAATAGAAAATAAATGGAATATACACTTAGAAAACACTTTGTCGTCTAGAACCACTATGTATACTTTAATTCAGGGAGTGAAAGGTGTACTCTGCATGTACCAGTTGGGTAACTGTAATAAAACAAGTACCATCAATATAAATTTGTTGAAGGCAGGTAAAACACAGAACAGGCGTCATGCCAAACGTACATTGATGGATTACTTATATTATATAGGGTTGTGGTACTTTGTAAAAGCAAAGTTTGCTTTGATCATTTTCAATCCGGGGCAGAAACTTCGTACTATGGTATTTTAAATGGATGTCTAATTGAATGAACAGATATATAAATAAATGCATCATAGAAGTTTCAGTTGACTGAAACTGAGTTCATTGTATGCAGCTTATATTATACAGACAGATAAATACAAAAATAAGACCAACTCTCTGCAAAAGTTTTTTCCTCTGCTTGCCCTGAAATTGGCATTTGATTTGTGTGCAATGCATTTTATATCAAATTGTTAATGCATGATTGATTCGGTTCCAATGTATGACCACAAATAAACCACAGAGCAAACAGCCAGAGAAGCAGAGATTTCATCCTCCATAAATAGACAAGTTTTAGAATAAACTCTGAACAGAAATATAGATACACGCTTCTATGTATTAAAACGCAATTAAATGCTTTTAGAAACTCTCCATTTTAGTGAAAAGAGAGGTATTGCCTCCAGGAAACATAGTTTGTCTTGGTACTTTCCTGGTACTGCTTCATAAATAGTTTTTCGTTACCATGAACTATGTGAATGATCCATGGTTTTCTGTACTGAATGAGTTATTGGTCAATACTGTGGTCAGAAGCTCACTTTAACTATCATTTTCAATCCGTCTGTATTGCTTTTTGTCTCAATGATAAGCCACCTGACAGTTTTATATATATATATATATATATATATAATCCCATTAACAATTTGGTGTCAGGATTAGGTGTGATTAGTAACAGAGGAAACGCAAATGGTTGGCAAAGTTTCGGAAACGTATCTGTACACCAAAAAAGGTAAATGTTAATAGTTTATAATATCACTAGTGCCATGAGGCAGGCACTGTTTTTTTCTGCTCTTTTGTTCTTGGTAAAAGAAGTGGTCATTGGGACCAGTGAGTTTTAAGAGTCACTCTAGATCAGATAAGAGACAGAGACAGGGAGTTGTGAGAGGATAAGGTGAAGGCGACAGTGGGGTTAAGGATGTGCTTCAGGCTTAAGGGTCGGTGGCGTTGATGGTGGTTTTGTCGCGGGAGGCCATCCCTCGGTACCAGCTGCAGTAGCCCTCCTTCTGCTGGATACAGGCATAGTGCCGGGACTGGTAGCCAGGGTAACCGAAGTGGGACAGCATGTCCGTCCACAGACACTCGTTCTTTGAGGTCACAAAGCAGGGCAGGTAGTGGCAGGGCTTAATCTACAGAAAGAGGAGCGAAACTAGAAATGTAGCCATAATGCAGATAAACATTGAATGATGCACACACTAGTGTAGACTCAATGTGCATTCATGTAAATAATTATGTTTTAAGATTATCAAAAGGGATTCTTTTTTATGTTTTCACCCTGATAATAATTAATCAATCAGTTAATCAAATATATTCAATGTTTTGGAAACTACAATTCACATAGGAGTGAGTTCACGATTCACAACAGTGAGTCTGCACCCTAGTGTACTAATGAACAAAGGGTAAGGCAGAATCAGGTTTAGTGGACAGGTTAAAGCAGTGCACATTTACACGGTAGAAAATACGTGTTGATCAAGAGGGTAAAAAGCAAGTGACTCTACATGATTTTGGTGACACAGCAAGCTGTTTTAGTGCAGTCGATTATGGAATTTTGTTGCATGATCGCTATCGGTCCTATGTTGATGTTTATTTTTACCAGGAGATATAAATCCTAATTTATGAATAACTGTAAGCTTATTGAAATTGTGCGATGTTGGCAACAAGTTGTGTTATAAGAAGAGTTTCACAGCAACAGACGTAGGTAATAGGGGCACCATAAAAACGTCTGAATGAAGGATTTGGTATGACAGGGAAAGTGATTCCACAGCAGTTAAGTTTTTTTCTCTCCTGATCTGTGTTTGTCACTATGTCACATTCATGGATGTTTATTATCCAAAAGTAGGTGGTAAAGGGGACACTTTGTATTCCTGCAAAGGTGACACTTTGGATTCCCGGTTCAGAGACTACCAATGATATGTTACAATAGTGGCAAAACCATACATGAACATGAACAGTTCAGAATTCCAAAGGACTTCCCTACAATCATCAAGACAAAGACAGTCTGTAATTACCAAGAATATACTGTATGTTTACAGACACATTGTACCAAGTTAGATAGCAAACTACATTACCAAGCGCTGTGAGCTGTTGCTGTACGGTAATCATTTAATCTCAGCCTGCAGCCAATTTTAATCTATTTAACCTCAAACTATAATTGTTTAATACGCCACTGTTGATACAAATATACTATAATGTACAGTGGAGATGAAAAAGTGCCTTATGACATGGAGTGGACCGTTCCCTTTTCGAATGTTAAGGGAACCAAAGAGGGAACCTCAAAGCAGACTATAGCAGGACACTGTGCTTGCCCCTGCCTCTGCCCCTGCCTTTCCCTCTGCCTCGGCCTTTGCCCCTGCCCCTTGTGTAGACTCCTCCACCGTTCCGCTGCTTGGCCTCTTTATCCTTCCCGGGGGCACACTGGTTTCCACTCACCCTGCAGTTGCAGCCCAGCTGGTAGCGATGGTTGATGCCTTTCTTCTGGGCCAGCGAGAGGCGCTCCCACTGCTCGTTGAAGTTGCACAGACCTGTGTAGACCTTGCCGTCATAGACGCGACCTGATGGACACAAATGGAACAGAGCAGGGATTTAGAGAACACGTTCACGTTTATCACAGGTCTCCACTGTTAAGTGGGAATCATGAATTATGACATGGTGTAAAATGTTTGTTTATTCCTTTGACAAGTATACAAAACACAGGAAACTAACACTATGAAAGGGACATTTTTCATATTTTGGAAACATTTCATAATTACCTATCATAGGAAATAGCTTCCTGTAAATAAACCACTACAGTGGATCCAACATGTTTAAATGGTGGGGAGACAACCTTGTACACTAAGCTTATATAAAAATAACAACCTGGTTTCTACATTTCTTAAAGGTCATCAGCCTTCTATTTTTAGGGTTCGACCCATTCACGGCTTACCACTGATGTAAAGATTTCAACCGCTTCAACAGGTGCACTGCTAACCATCAGCACTCAGGAATACGGAAAGATTTTGCATTACAGCCTTTTTAGCATGCACCCTCCTCAGAGATCTGAAGGTTTGCAAGTATGTCCCTCTAAGACCCCCTTCTATTCATATTATTGTGGTGCCATTTGTGAGCTTACTCTTTAGCACAAAACATTTGAGCAATGCTTTTACAAAATGAATCAGGGGCACCATCAAAGCCAAGCCTTGAAATGGATCTTGCAGACCCATGTTGCGTATTGAAATGTTTGTAACTGAACCTTTACGCTATGGGCTCTCAGACCATCCAGCCTTATTTTAGACCCCCGGACCATGCAGAGCTGGATGACTGTGATGTCACCATCACACCCGCCCCAACCAATCCCATCACGGTAAACAAAGCCCCTGTTGCCCGGCAACGTTCTGTTCTCTGGCTGTGTAGGCCATGTCTGCTCTGTTTACAGGGACAGACTTGGTGACGGTTATGTGCACCAAGTGCCTCCATGGCAGCCAGAGGGGCTAAAGTAAACTGCCCCTTGGTTTGAAATAGCAAACTCATAAAAACTTCTCTGAGAAACAACAGCACTTTCTGCTAACTGTTAAATACAGAAGCCTGGTTCTTTTTTTACTCAGTTTGTGGCCCGAAGAAGATATAAAATGTATAAAAAAGTAGAGGACAGGTTTTAAAGTGTGTGGACCACTGTGTGGCATAGAAGTCAATATGATCCTTGAAAATGGTTGAATTTAGTAACAAACTCAGGCTTCCCTTAGCAACACAGTGGCAGAGGTTGTGCTTGGACCTGCTGCTGGGAGATAGCCAGGTCTTAATTTCCATGAGACACTCAAATCAACCTAGGTTTTGATACTTCTTGGATGGGATATACTTTGAAAAGATTAATTTAAAAATATTTCTCACCTGTGATCAGATACTGATATTTGTTGATGTCAAACTTGACTCCGCACAAACTCTCAGAAGCATCTGTGTAGATATGCTGGACGTGCTGCATTTTATTGAATCCTTTGTACATCTGCATAACCAGAGATTTGAGAGAAAACTCATGATGAGATGTTATACACATGACTTTATACCCATAACAATGTCAATAATAAACACTCAGACTATATAACCTGATTATGTTCCTTAGCAAAAAACCTTGTAGGTAGTGTACAGTGTAAAGTGCTTGTTCTAATTGCGGAAAACATAATTACACAGCATAATCTATGACTTTGTGGCTGGTGAACAAGGTCAGGGCTTAGTACTGGAATGTAGTGCTTCTTATTAAACGAGGGTATGCCCAATTAATAATTGCGGGTTAAAGTAAGTAAGTTTGTATTTATGTCTTTTGTAATATGACTACAAACTGGGGAGGGGTGAAGTATTCTCAACTATTTGTGGCCCCAAAGGAGTGAAGAAAACAGAACAGTGCAATTGTAGTGTAAGGTGTTTGACTAAACACACAAGTACTAGTTTAGACTGCTGTTTTCTATAAATATAAAAAGTATAAAATTGGACCAAACCTTGATACTGGGATTTAAATATTATAATTTCTGGAAAAATAAATCAAATAGCATTTTTTAAGTTGCATGCATGGCCGTGAGGAGATCATTACAACTAGTGCATGTTAATGCAGTGGTCAAACAATGGTATTCTGTGAAAACAGATTATCAAGGATTATAGACCAAGGACTAAAACTGAAAACAGTCTCTGAGTATAATCCCTATGGTGCTGCTACACTCCAGGGAATAAATGATTTAATGGTGTCAGAAAAGGTGCTAGTGTAATCACTAGGGAATGTTTTTTTTCTGTAGCCTACTGTATGACTATACATGGCTGTGTATGGCTGCCATGGAATACAGTCAGTTTACACACGTTTATTTTATAACAGTGTTGAGTTGCAGTTTTTGTTTGACGCTATAACCAAAATGCACTTAATGCTATGAGGACAGCTTACCTTCATCTGTTTAACTGTATAGCGCATTGTTCCAAAAGGTCCATCCTTCAGGAGCTTCTTTCCCACCACCTTGGCTCGGATTACTGTGGAGAGAGCATGCCGAGTATTCATAAGTTATGTACGTGTTTAATGTTAACGCTAGAGAAAGATTTTTTGTTGCTTGTGTCGTTAAAACTCACGCTGGCATTCATCATTATTTTTAATGATATGAGAATAAGTACAAGCTTTCGGAATTTGAGGAGCTTTTTTACCTCAATAGCAAGTCTTTTGAAATTCCAGCAAGCCTTAATCTTTTTAATCTATCAGACTTTCTCGTCCTCAAAAACAATTTGTCAATCATGTTGACAAGGCTCCTGACTTAAAATTTTTGCAAATTTTTCAGTTTGTGATAATAGCACAAAAACCGGTGGGAGCCTTTTTGAGATATGAAGCCAATTTTTTATTTACATTAAAACATTGATATTGTTTTTTTTGTAAACTATACCGCACGAGATAAAGAGAAAAACCACTGCCAGTGGGTAGTTCAAAGGAGGATAATAAATAATCAAAACCAATTCCAACAATTGTTTCACTAATAGAAAAAAAAAAAAAGAAAAAAAAAATTCTGTGGCAACACTGCCACCAATGTTGCTTGTTGATGTTGGACAGATTTTCGGTTAGATGTGAAACCAAATTGGAGGCAATCTAGAGCCCTGTGTGGATAAGCAATTTTGTCCCTCTCAGTCATTCTTTTCACGTAGTGGATAGCAGAAAGGTTGCAGTGCCCATGTACAGTATATCCTGTCTTAGCTTTCAGCTGTTCACTAGAAACAAGTCAGTTTCAACTATCAATAAAAACCAGTAACATAGCCAGTAGGGGGCGATCTCAACCTAATACTGAATATTAAACTGTGTATGTTATGGCATCCATCAGCCTCATCCCAATATCGTAAAATACTTTTCCGCCAGTGTCTAAACAAGGTTCCTTCTTTAAACAAGCAGCTGAGATGGGGAAGATCTTATCATTCGCCAACACCCTGATGTAAACAGCATCAAGGTGAAAATGTTTGGTAGCACATTGGATTTGTTTGTTATCACTCCTGCAGGAGTAAGTGGGCCCATTTTAGGAAGATCAACATTGTAAGGGAAGCCTTGTTTAGGCCAGCAAAAACATTCTTCCCAGGATAGCTCTATCAGTGCAGTGGGCACCGGCGGGAAAACGTTCACATGCAGGAGCAGTCTAGTGTGAAGTTCACCTGCTCCCCGCAGCCCCACATCCCTGGATCCCCAGACATAACTAATGTCAAGGGAGTTTGTTATCTTTCACTAGAGGAATTTTGCTCTCACATTCTTTGGAGACTCACATTCCTCCTTCCGGAGAAAAAAAAGGATAAGGATATCATTCCTTCGGACTAGAGTAAAGCAAGAGGCATGATATCCTCTGATTGGTCATTATTTGTCTAGTTGCTGGGCAATAGGATTTAACCAAGTCTGGTTTGCATCTGTTGTAATAGTATTAGAGCTTCAGTCAAACGTTAAAATACTCTCTTTGTATTTTGACTGCTTTATTTGTATTCCAACATTAAATTTGTATATTATTAAAGACATTGGTTGTATTTATCTCAAAACTCATTCATTATTATATGTCTCAGAGCATTGTAACCTAGCCAGCGTCAGCTTCATGCTTCTCCGGCAAGATTAACTTCTTAAATACAAGGCACTGTTGGAATGTGCACATGCATAGGATAAACTGAGAACTTCCTAAGTTTGCAAGAATTTATTTTCAAAAAGTGATTTGTCTACATCCTCCAGGAAAAATCATCATACAGCGGTCATATGTTTACACTATAACTGAAGCAAATCAAATCAACAAGATATGTAAAACTTCAACTAGATGCCATTCACTAATTGCTTGGACCAGTGCCCATGACATTGCAAAACGGAATGTGTGAAAGGCCTCAGCTGCTTAGGGGTACAGTGGATTGGTGTCATTCAGTGACCCCATGAGCCCATGGCAGTGACCCCATGACCTCATATGGGAAGGGCAAGTAAACACAGCTCAAAACACCACATTTTATATTTACTCATAACCAAAGTTTGCACATTTATGCAGTTTGCCTTAACAGACAAGACCTGTGACGTTAAAGACCAAATTACACAAATTTATAAAACCCAATTCCAAGCCAAGCACTGTAGGATGATATCCACCAATCACTTTAGCTATAATCAGCACAGCAGCTAGAATCTCTCACAGCTTGGCTATATATACTTTTCTGTAAGTGCTCTCTCAGCAGTGCTGCAATCCATATGTAGCAATTACAAGTGGGATTATTTTAGTCAAATTAATATAAATGTCTTCCAGAGTATGACATATATTGCATAGAGTAGACGGCCTTTTATGATAAGAGAGTTTACTGGAGTTGGTCAAAAATGGATTAAACTCAGTTTCTCTATCTCAGAGAAAGTGATTACTTACTACTTACACCCATATACATAATATTTTACTGTTCACAGGTGGGATTGTTCTTTGGCCAATTGGTCGGAGCATTTTTCTCTCCTTTAGTAAAATGTAAACATGACAAAATATAAGCCGTGCTTACAAGGTGTACTTATTTATAGCACTTACAAATTGGAATGAAACAAAAATGTGACAGTAATGTCTTGGTACGCAGAACACGGTCCAAGTTGGAGGGAGTTGGCTACAAAAGCAAATGCTAAAACGCCCTGCATTGACATTTGTGTCAGGGCATCAAGAGATTACACAAGATTGAGTAGAACACCAACTGCTTGCTTCTGGAGAAGAGGCAGTGTTACTCAATTTGGACAAACAAATAGTTAGAGAGCCTGTTAGGCTATGTGAATGAGTAGTGTCCAATCTGGTCAGCATTGAGAATCAGTAGGCTCTAATATGGTCAGCAGAGTAGGGACGCCCGATATGGCTACCTCCAAGGGTGTAGATGTCATACTTGCCAGGAATCTTACACCTTTCGACCTATTTTAAGTGGCAGTCCAGTGGAACGACACATAATTTTTTGCTACAGGCAGATGGCAGATAACGTAATGCTCCCCGTGCTTTCCCTCCTCTTTTCCTCTTGTCACCTGTTAAGCAGGTCAAAGTGCAGGATGCTGGCAGATGTAGAATCTGGCATCTACACCCGTATCTTTCTTGGCTTCTTCCCAAGCCACCCAATAGGAGGCAATTGATGAGTTATTGACACTATAAAACCTCAAGAAGTCCAGGTATTTTAATATATGTATGATACGTCTGCCATCTTGCTGACAATCACAGACAGCGAAGCTATGCAGAGCGCATTACTTGTGGATGAAAGAGATCTGGTGCATCTGCCTTTAATCAGGCCAAGCATGAACAAAACACTATAATCTGAAGCATTAAACTGGTGCATGGTACAAGCATGTTTACTCCTGTCACCTACGTCCTTGGGTATGACAGATATTAAATTTCAGGGCCAAAGTTTGGGGCTTTGACACTAATCTGGCTGTGTAAGCTTAGGAAAAAGTCACCCTTACCAATTCCCTTGTGAATACACTGTTAAGGCAGACTCAATACTGCAGTTTATAGGGCCTTTTTATGACATTAAATATATCTTTGCATAGTAGTGAGGCAATTGCCATTATATTGACTAGGAATGAACAAACCCACTAGATCTAGAACTGCAAAGGGTTTCTGTATGAAGACTGCAGGTTGCACTGTATCAGGGTTTTTTTTGACTGGCAGACAGTCAGAGAGTCTGTACATTTAAGTGATTTCCAAGATACCTTGTTTGGTCCCTTTAATTACAACAGCAGTTGTTTGAGTCCCAATTTCCCTATTGATTTGCAGTCTTTCTGTTTAATTGCTCCTGTAGCTTAAGTGCTGGAGAAAACCGAGCAGGCGTATGAACCTACTTTCCTATAGGTATTAAACAAGCAGGATATCTATATATTTTCCTTTTGAGTTGGCTGTGTTATTAGTCCAAGCTTAGAAAACAACTGCTGCAGTGCATATGAATATGCATTTATAGATGTATTTTCTCTCATATAATTCAGCTTGTTCACATTTTGCATGTCAACAATTTAAGGTATAACTAAAACTGAAAGGTTTTGTCAGCTTCTGAAGGATTTGTGTTGCTTATCATACTGTTAGATTGTATTTTAGTTTTTTTATTACGGTCTAATATCAAAATATTTATTTATTGCCCTTGATTAATTTTCGTTTTTGCAACCAATTCCCCAAATAATTACATGGTTAAACATCTGCAGTTGCACCTGCAGTTATTTTAAAAGACATCACTAAACTGAAAACATTTATTTGAACAATTGTTATAACCTTTTTTTTTCAGTGGGAGTGTTGTGGTGTGCATATAACTGCATTCATTCTAAGCACACCTCAAGCTAAGCTGAGACCTTGGAAATAGGATTGTGAGGGGCTCACAAGACATCACTGCCCCTATTGTGGCCAGTCCTAGATTTTACCCAGAAATGCTTGCCAATAGCATTGCTGTCCTTGCCAATAATCTAACCGAAGAGCGGAATCACATGACTGTGGTAGCACATTTTCTACTGCTTCAAATCTACAAGCTTGTTTAGACAGCAACCCTAAAAAGGTTTAATGATGCTTTAAAAAACTGAGACTGATACTGAGAAAATACTGAGATACATGGACAAAAACAATTAGCCGCACATATGACCGCATATGCCAGGTTCAAGGTCAGCCATAGCCATGGTTATCCATTTGCATGAGCGATTACCGAAATAAATAGCACAAGCTTATGACATCACAGATGGGTCCGTGATAAAACCCCTCCTACATATGTACTTTGCTCTTGCTGCGGGGTAATGGACTATTTCAAATCATTTAATGGACATCTGATGGTATGACAAAGTTATTTGACAGTGACTACTAGCCTATATGTTATCAAAATCTGTCCATCCTACAGATCCTATAACCATTGAAAATCACCACCATCTTCTCATAAAAACCATTTTGTTCAAAAAAATCAGTCAAGCCCTTTTCTTTCAACCATCTTCATTATTTTTCTACTTAACACCACCCACTCTCAACACCATATCATCCCTTTGGTGTCCTGCACATACGCTCTTAAAAGGTAGAAGTCATGTAATCCCTGCGGCTCGGCCAAAGAATGGATCTAATTGCAAATGGTATCCAACAACAGCAGTCAATAGTCAGCCAGGCATTCATGGACAAAAAATATTGAAATTGTATTATTCTCTGTAGTCCACAAACCACGCAAGACAAACCCATTCTGAAATAGGATATCTCACTCAGCTCTGCAACTAAGCTGGAGTCTCCAGGTTACTTGGTTTTATTAAAAAAACAGTACCTATTTAAATAACTGTCGACCTTTAAATCTGTGTTCCATATATCCATGTATAATTAGTAATTCATTAATTACCAAATGGCTAGAAATAGCATCACTGGTCAACCTTGAGCAGAAAAAAACACCAGCTTGTTTTTAAATATTCAAACAGCAGTACATTTTTCTTTTTATATTCTTTCTGTTTTCCATTGTGCTGACCAGAAAGTGGCGCTTTGCTCTAAATTCATGATGATTAGAGGCACCTGTTTAGATGTAGTCCGTTACCCCTGGGCTCCCTCCTCTTTCGACAAGAAATTACGGGTCTGCCTTCCTCAGCTATCATCTGGGTAACGACGCATGTGGGTTTCACTAAATAAATATACGTGTAGGATTAGCCTCATCTATGCTATAGGCAGCTAGCCTTGCCAAACGTTTGGAAAGTTAAACGTACAATAACTAATAGACACGTATGCGCGCCGGTTCGCCATAATAAAAGTAAGTTGCGCTTTTAATTCAAGGCAGTTTGTAACATCGAATAAATTGTTAAGCCATCAACAATATACGTTAACAAGTTAAACTGCATGTAGTATGAAATTTCTTGCATATAACCTGTTTGGTTCTTACAAATGGGAAAAACGCGCCTATGCGTTTCTTACCTATGTCTGAGTTGCAGTATGCATCTTGTGGGTGAGACGGAGCGCAGGAACAGCCCTCCGTTAGTTGGTTTATCTGGAGGCTGCATAAAACAATTAGAACGCTCAGCAACTGGTGACATAGTGACTGCATTTTAGTCTCCCGTTTTACTGATCGACTTTACAAAAAGTTGCCAATAGATATAAGGATTATATCCAAATTGTCACTCTTCTCTGCGTATGTCCAGTGTGACTGTTGCCGATACTCGATTGTCACTGCCCAGCTTGCGAGTCTACCAACCAGTGTGTCGTACCACAGTATATAGTGCGCGGAGATGTGGACGCCCCTCACAACCTCTCCCCATCGCAGATCCAAGAGCCAATCACAACTCACGATGATGCCATTTAGAATAACATTGGCATGACACATAGGAACTTTACAGCGGTTGCCTTTTTGTTCTTTTTTTTTCTAACTTTTATCAACATTCCAGTCGGAGTCTGACCCACTGGAAATTAAGATACGCACTGAATGGGAAACTGTCCAAACCTGATGTAATGTAGAGTATTTAAGCTTGCACATACCACCAATAAGTATGGATTTGTTTGAGAGAAGGGTTTACATCCTGTGTGTTTCCCTTTTTTATTTATTTTTTATTTTATATTTAGTCCTATAATTACAATCAAATAAATCCCCTAGTAACTCTAACTAAAAGTTAATTTGATTATGGTCCTGATGCTGAGTAGACCTGACAGCATTTAAGAATACATTTTCTTTTAAAATGTCACATGTCTTGTCACACTCATGTGGCTCACCTTAAACAAATTTTTAAATACTCTGTGCCCAGCACAATCATTAGAATTAGCAAAATGGAGATTAATCCCCTTTCACTTAACTACTTCATTATGTAAGTGTTCAGAGACCTGCATGGTGATATCTCGGGTCTCTTCAGGTTTAGGGAGTTGAATAAAGGGCTGAATCTTGCCTATTCATGCACAAAAAAAATCCCAGATTGCTTTGTGCTCCCTAGAAAAATGTGTGTTCAGAATTGAACTCCTTAGGATTTGAGCATCCTTTTCCATCCTCACCCTTGTCATTTGATTAAAAACGTTGATAACCTGTCCACAAGTGATGTGTTTGTTACTACAGAGTAACACACTATGATGGGAATTTACAATATCCTTGCAGTCTTGTAATTGGGTATTGTCGACAGGCACCATTAATGAATATTTTTCACAAAGAGGGACCTAAGATTGTCAGACTTATATTTTTAATCTAAAATCATTATTAGCTACCCTAACAATATGATTTGCTTGCGGTTGTATTTGGCAGAGATATTGTTTATGTAGATTGATAAGGGTGAGATAAGAATATGAATTCAGCAAAGTGACATCCAAAGACAACATCCAAAGACAAATTTTTTATATAGCAATTGTTAACCATTTGCCAGGTTACATGAAAAACTCATCGTTAACATGGTAGACATTCCTTAGTTATTCAGTTGTCAATGGTAATGAATAAGAGATCTCATAGGGGTAAAGTAATTTAGAAATAATCGGCTAAGTCAGGAGAGAGAGGTTGCTGTCCAATGAAATAAAAACAAGACAATTTTCTGCTGCTTGTTTTTGTCTTACATTTTTTAATTCAAAGTTTCAACATTGAGTGTTAGGCCTGGATACATGCATTTCACACATCTGATTTGATCTGAATACCAAAAAGAAAACGTACAGAATCCCTTGTGGAATTGTTTTAGCTGACAGAAAGTAGGCCAACCTATTGTAAGCATAATGTGAAGCAAAGTGCTCTCGATAAGTCAAACAATACTACAGAAGAATGCTGTTATTTAGCTTGCTAGCCATGGGAAAGCATGAAAAATTGTGTTCTGAAGGTGTTTGATGCCTGCCTGGTTTCTGTAATGACAAAAGGGAGCAAGCAGTGACTCAGAGGAAATACCTTTCACCTAACTGACAAGCTGCTAACTAGACACAGTCAGAGGCGAAAGTTAAAAAGATAGCGGTGCCGAGGGGGTGGCTGAAGAGGAGCTTGCCTAAATGTGACTCACTGGATTCTAGCTGTTGGCCCTCCCGCACATATGCCATAGTACTTAAGTAGGACACACAGTGGTCTCTTCCCGTCACTGCTTTATTCTTAACTAACATCAAACATCAAAGTACATTTTACATGGGGAATACATGTTTTCAGCATTTGGCAGCCCAACCCTCTGTAATAGTATATTAGACTAGGTGAAATTATAAAAAGAAGTGTCCCATCCTCCAATGTTGACACAGTACTTCAATTGCGGAGTATTTTTCCAGAATTTACTGTATAGAATAGATAATACCGTATACCCTCTTAGGACACTAATGGGAAACATCAGCCTACAGAACATCCCGAAAACATACAATTTTATGTATTTATTATTTTATTCACACTATCAACATTGACTAAGTCTGTAATAAAAAACTTCAAAGTCTACCATTCAAAGTCACTTGTTCATACACTGGCCTCTAGGCGTAAGCTGTGTGTGTCAAACACGCCCGTGAGACCACTCGAGGGTAAGTGAGAGTCTATTTAATTTAGAAGTCCGCACCCTGCATGTCTGGCAATGCAGACCAAACAACTGCCCCATTGAGAGAGCCTTTACTAACAAGATCTGACACTGTCATTATTCAGTTGGCCCTAAGTTATAAACGCATTCAAAAATAATGTACAATTCATGTCTAATATCAATCTAACTGTTATAAGATAAACAGAAAATTGTTTCTGAAGGCTATTGGTACAGTTTGATAAGTAATGTTTGGAATTTGTTTCCTCTCTTTCCTCTCAATATGTAATACTAAGTGTGATCTGCTTTTATTAGTCCATAAACCTGCCCTTTACTGGGTTTAGAGCAAGCCTGGTGCTACTTGTACCTGCAAACACAGTGACTGCAGGGCTGGATCACTGTAACTGCCTGTTGCGTTAAGTTCAGCCAAGGCCCCTGTGTAAAAATCCAACACATGGGCCATATCTAGGATCTATCTCACAATGAGATTGTCCAAGCAACGAAATAGGATGGGCTGCAATTGACTTTCTATGCAGTTGTAGCTTTTGGAATTTGATTCTCCTCTCTAATGTGCTATACATACGTGGTGTATGGTCAGAAAATCCCACAAAATGACTATGTTCCATTACTGTATGAGACAACGAGACACCATGCCAAGCAAGTCGCAAGCATGGGACTTGACGGCATGGAAATGGGTTTGTAGAATTCCATGAGGCTGAGGGAATGAGTGATGCTAGAGATGCCGAGCCCACACAAAAATAACCATTGTTGGTTTCAGTCATACAACCTTTTCAAGGATGTCTGTCATTTGCAATAAACTTAAACAATATTTTCAACAACATTTTTAATTGCTCACGCTAAAAAAAGAAATTGGCTAATTTTGGCTGTTACATAGATGGATGTAAACGTTCCTAACATGATCCCCTTTTTTCTATTTTTAACTCTGTTGTAACACAGGGACATACTGTGCATTTTTACTATCCTTAGTAAGGTTCCTCTGGAGCTTTCACTGTGGTGTTTTGGTTAACCCAGCAGCGTTTCAGAGAACAGAAAACAGTATGGAGGAATGGTGTGTAGGAGGAGGAGGGGGCTAGCTAATCTGTAAGGGATGTCAGAGTGGTCAGTGATTCATAAGGGTGTGAGAGGAGGTAGACACCGGCTCCACTGAAGGAGCATGTCACACACCAGCTAAATAAAAAATGATGTCACAAGAATATTCCCTTTTTGTATTTTTTTCCTCTCTGAGTATAACTTTGGATGAAGTACACTGTGGTGTTAATATCCATTCATGTTTTTCATGAATCTGGAAAAGTGTTGCTGGGTTACCGTGACACTGGTACAGTAAACTGTAAAACATTTCCAAAATGCTTATGTCCCTTCAACACACATATTGTCAATATGTTCCATTATGTGGATTTTGTTCACTCTTTGCTCCTTTCCAAATATGGCTATGCGCAGGATGTTGGCCTGGCTGACTTTAATAGTTAACCATGGTTTACCAGACATTCCGTTATGGTTGGCTGTGTATCACTGGGTGTAATTTTTACTGCTGGGATCCCACTTCATCTTGACTTTAGATTAAACACCAACACTTATTCACAGTGTGGAAAGATAGTAGTGTTTTTATTTTCATTCTGGTTGCCATAATTTATTGTGTGGTTTGGACAAATCAAGTGGGAGTTAATTTGGTTGTGACAGGAATTTCTTCTATGCTTATGGTAATGGTAAAAAACAAATTAAATGTAAAGCTTTACATAGAATGCGTTTACAGTTTTGTCACTCAGTCACAATGCATAGTATATATAGAGAGAGGAAGTGGCTAAAATTGGTAAGAAAAACTATACTTTGATGCTTGTAATGTTCAGTGAATTTCAAATGCTAAAGCAACATGCTTAAGTCCTTGTACTTATGTATAGTACCTACTGATTAAAATGTTGGCCTATTAGAATGGCCCACAAAACATTGTGTTCATTTACACACTTAAGGCAATGTTTGTAATGTAGAAATTTTACAGAACATGGCTTCTAGTCTCTTCTGCAGACATAATTCACTATCGATCTTAAGATAAAATAAGGCCAGGTGTTCCTTTCGTCAGTTTTCCTGAAGAGCCAGACAGTGTTTCCTCTGCTCTGCTATGCAGTCTTTCTCCAGGTGAGGGTGCGGTCCAGAGCTACCCATGGATACCCGCCAGCATTTGTCCGAGTTAGACATCAAACGGGTGGCGGACATCTGCCCAGCTGTACGGCAGAGAGAGCTGCTCGCTCTGTTTTGCCGGTATAAATAGAGCTGGGGTGTGCCACTGCCGCATCCAGCTGTTTCCCCAAAAAATTCCCTTGATGTTCCTTTCCCTCCTTTAATCCAGCCCCTCTCCTTACACTCGATGACTTAATTGAAAACAGTGGCAGTGCTGACATTGTGGCTGCATCACAGCATGCAGACTGGAAACGCTTCCCTTTTCTCTGCTGCCAAAAAAGGTGCCAACTGTTCAATTGTCTGTTGTTTTTTTGCGTGATATGCATTTTCTGTGATTGATTAAGCCAAGCCCTATGATACCCTCCAATGTATGATCTATACTTTTTTCCCTTAGCATTGACAACCATCTTTTCAAGTACACTCTTCTGATTGTGCCAAGTGCAAGCTGTTCCACAGAGTGCACCCTCATTCCTGTGTAAACTGTGTGGACAAAAACAGACATGGCCATCTGCTTCATATTTTGGAAGACAAATTGACTTTTAAATGTTTGATTTGTTCTTCTCTCTCATTAGCATATTGGAAGAATCAAATCCCAATAAAGGTCTGCAAAGACAAGCAACTTGCAATTTATCACAGAGTATGTTTATGGCCCCTTAAATAAAAAAAAGGTCTTACACTTCTGAACACAAATGCAGCATGTCATATCCACTCACAGAGAATCTAGACGTGAGGTCCTAGTCGCATACTTAACATGTTTTCATGGAAAACATAGTTGTTGTGTTTCATTTGTTTATCAAATAATGTTATTTGCATCCCATTGCGGCATCTTAATACAACTAATGTGTGATTTTGCCAGGAGGGATACTCAACTATTGATTGTTGACCGCCTACCCCATTGTTCCCCTACATGAACTATTGGAGACTGGGAATATGGCACATTTTTTCTTATTTAATAGCAAAAAATGTACCAGAGTATAGATTTTTTAGGGCGGGGCTTTCTAATAGGCTGCACTGATTGTTTGATAGTCAGCTGAAATGTAGGTTAGTAAATTGATTTGTATCTAATGTGCCGGGTCCAGTTTACTATGTACAACCACATGGTGGAGGAATGAGATGGCTTCAAGTCTTTTGTTGTTGGATTTCTAATTTTGAGATTGCGTGCAAGCTATCAATTCTTTAGTAATTCATTATAATAAAGAAATCATCTGTATCATCTTACTGCTGCAGGTTGGCATTTATAAAGATTCAGAAATCCCCATTTCTTTTTTCTTTCTTATTTTCTTCTTTCTTCTAAATTCAATAAATGTATGTAAAAATAATTTCAATTAGCAGGTGGTTAGTTGTTAAAACTCTATTACACACATCTCCATCACTAAGTCTATGTTCTCAGGAAACATCCACTCTGGAAAACTTCCATGCCTAGCCTTAAGCTCGGTTTTCCAGACATCTTGTTCCCCCTCGAAATACACAGGGGTGGATCATAATGGAAACCAGACATCCCCAACGTCCATGACAATAATTATCATGCCCCATTACAGTGTTGTTACTATGGGCTACTATGTAACACAGTTAGCATCTAATCCCTGGTTTGAATAGCTGGTTGCACAGCATTTACCAAAAACACCCAGGCATGGGTCTGATGTCACTTACGGGAACTATGTGTCAAGTTGGTGTTACCTCTACTACCATGTTTGCTCTGTTTGCGGCACAAAGGTTTTCTATTTCAAAAGAATGTATTTAACCATCTGGTGGTGTTTTGTTGGTGCACTGATCTTAACCATTACATGTGTAAAGAGGGGTGCAGCTGAGTAGTAGGGGTTGTCATTGAAGATAAATGCCAAATACTGCATTTCAATCAGATCTGACAGAATGTATGGTCCTTTGCACACATTTGCTTTGAAAACAGGTAGAGAGTAGGATATGCTGAGATAAAGGCTAGTTGTCAATTTTATATTTTTTTATCATTGCCTTTCAATGTACCTATCTAAGAGACAGAACACTCTTGGATGCCAGTTGTGCGCTGTTGCTCTCTATGCTTGAAACGTTTGGTCAACTTTTCTTCATTTGTTGTGTAGAGGTTCTCTTAAGTAGTGCAAGTCGATCTTCGAAAAGCTTCCTTGTTCCCGTTACCCCACACTGTCATTATTTGAGCAAGCCATCATGGCTCTTGTCCACTTCTTGAAGTGGCAGTTTTGAACGTCTATAATAAAAATGAAAGGATTCTAAACGCAGGATGGATGAAACATATGTTGTGTTGGATAATTGATGTGCCCCTGAAGAGTGACTTGCTCTAACCCTCTCTGCTCAGAGCCTTTCACCATATCTCCATTGCTGGTTAGTTGTTGTTCTGCTTGACCCAGTTTTTATAAAACACAGCAGTGTCACATTGTTGTGCTGCACAATATCTGATCAATACTATGATCTTACTATGATCTGTCACTAACCTGACTCTACTTTCTGGGAACTAATGTACAGTTTTTGTTTTTGTTTAAGGTAGGTTTACCAAGTAAAAACATTGGTCAAAAGTTATACTTTGAAATAGTAATAAAGTTTATTAAGTAATAGAGTTCATAATTTTGATAGTTTAGTTGATTAATAGTAATAGAGTTGATTTTTTAAAATCAAATTTAACTCTACTGGTCATAGATATGAGTTCATTAACTCAGTATCCCGTTCAACGATTAGCTCATCTAATTAGCTCATCTAACTGTAATAATCTGGTGGAAAATTTCCTAAGATTTGAATAATGTCACAGGTAAAAGTTGTTACACCCTTTCCTCATGGAAAATTAAGTGCAACCAAATGCAACGTCACTTGAAGAAAGGGTAGTGGAAACTGTGGGGGCTAGGAATGTCGCATGGAGGTGTTTTGGGGTTAAGGGATGGGAAAGATTCACCTCGGCCAGTTCTTCCGTAATGAGCTTGTCCCACTTTCGTACTCATGGACTGTATATAGACCAAGGCCCTTCCATGCTATGGTGCATCTACTTCCCTGAGGAACTTTCTTGAAGTGAGAGACATGGAAGTCTGGCATGTTTAGTGTAAATAAGGGTGACTGTTATGAAACCAAACGTAGAATGTTGGAACTACCCACCAGTTAATTCGCTTTTTTCCGCCAAGTTTTTTTCAATGACTTTACCATGCAGAACACACGAGACATTTCTATTGGAAACAAAGAGATTGTGGTACTCATGCAGCCGTGATAAAACTTCTGCTGAGGTGTAAATCATAATATACACGCTTTCAAGCTCATGTGCTCTAATGCCCAGCAGGGATCTTATATAAATAGAAACTTTATTGTTTTGTTCAACAACCTCAAGGAATATCAATCACCATTGTTATAATGAAGTCTGGCTATAAAAAACAGTTTTACTTGTGTCTGAAAAACATTACCCCGCCCAGACATCCATATAGATACTAGGAGTGCAGTGTTTCAAGATCCTACAGTTCTTGTGTCAAAGTTCCTTTAGATTTTGTACGTTGGGAGTGCCATTACCCATTAAAAAGTTCTCTTTTTATCTTCCCTTATTTTGATTTTGTTAATTTAAGCCAATGTGAAACTAAATAGAACCTAATAGAACGCCCCCCCCCCTCCCCCATACACACACGCACACACACACACATCCCTGACCCAAACTAACTGCTATTTACGTTGTGGTTGAATATTACCAGAAACCGTGGCACCCCTAATAGATACACAGTATGTCATAACACAAATTTGCTCTGCGTCCATAAATTGTGCAAGCATTGTTTCCTTTTCATCCAAATATTGCCCTAGGTGACCATGTAATATATGTCACGGCTACATAAAATAAATAATGGTGAGACCATGTCTGAATTCTTGAAACAGTCATCATAGATTTCCATCGTTTGAGTGTCTTTGCAGGGATATATTTGTTCCTGATGCTGAGTGCTGCAGGGATGGCACAGGATACTGTCTCCTATTCCCGTAGTGAGTGGGAGCATACGCTTTGTCCCGTCATTGCCACACTGATCGGAATGCCTGAGGGAAGCATATCCAGACAGAGAGGGTGGCCACAAACCTTTCCACCTCGAGTACTCACATTTATATATATATATACAGGAACCTAGGACCACCTGACTGGTCATAGGCCAGGATGTGTCCACACGTAAAGCTTCTCAGCTACGTGCCAAATCAGACGTCTCTCCACTGCCTGGCCCGGCCCGTATGTACTCAACATTTAGTGAGCCAGAACTGGTCGGGGGATTGGAGACTTGTTCTTTGTGCACATTATTAGGCTTTCACACCACAAAGACGTATTGTGTTCTGTTGAGTTATGCGGTTTTACTGTAAAACCACTTATACAGATAAAAAACCGCAAGTTCTATCTCTTCAGATCTCTTTCAGTTTGTTAAGGCCTTCCTGGACTAATTTTATCGAGTGTATAATGATAATTGTATTTTCAGTGTTTGAACGCGCATTAAAATGGCAGTTCACTTACCAAGGTCAGACCAAATTCTATTGAATGTAAACCATTGATGGGCTGGATAACACTATCATCCTACCCTTATAGCTTGGGTTTCAAGAGCTCTCAACAATGGGCACACTAACGTGTGGGTTAGTTAACGTCTGATGAAAAGTGCAGCACACAAATAAGCTTGGGAACTGGCTGCGTTTCGAGGACGTTCTTTTTGCTCTTGACGACTATAAGATAGCGGCTATCAATTTATCACCCTTGTTGTGAGTGTCCCTTTAGCAGGTCTGAACTGAGCATACGGTGCCCTGGCGGCGTTCCGCTGGATCTCACATATCTCTCTCCAGGGTGTTTATCTTCTCGTCTCCTGCTGTCTGAGAGAGAGTAGCTCCATGGCGCACCACCTCGTATTGCTGTCAACTTTCTTTAACGCCAGTGTTATAGAGCACTGTTTTTCCCCATAAAAAGGGGATGAGCTTATTGTTTCTTGAAGTATAAGCTACTGTAATGGACTTGTCAGTGTCGTTTGTTATTGGGTCCTGCAGTTTGACTTTGAGTTGCTATTCTTTAGTCATAGAATTTTGTGCTTTTTTGCTGGATGGTTGTAGTCACTGTCTAACAGAAGAGGGATTGATTTGATTCAAGTGGCTGGTGTATATGATCGGTATCTAGTTCAGCATACCATATTTTGCTCTTTTCTCGATATCTATCCGCTTACAAAAGTAGAGCTTAAAGACATTCTCAGGGCTGTTCAGTAATACTTGAAATAAGTTCACTGTAATATCAAGGGGATTGCTTGGTGGCAAGAGTTTGTTTAAAAGAAAGTAAAATCATCTGTTGGTTTTCCATCTGCTTATATTACATACGCTAGAAAGAATAATAGGTCTGTGGTGGGTCTGGGTTGTCTATTGTAGAGTACTCTGTGGTCACCCACCCTTGCTTCCCAGAACTTTGCTCTTTTGTGTCATAACACCAACATTCTTAAGAATGTACTTCATGTCTCTTAAAATGGGTAGCCTAAAGTGTAATGCGATGTTTCCAAAGGACCATGCTCTTGCTGGTAAAACAGAGAAGGAGTAGGAAAGGTTTCATTCAAGGGTCAGTTTGGGAAATTAAACGCTCCTCTGTTCAATAATATATCTGTGCTTTTTCAACATTCAGGTCTCAACACCAGACTTCCCTGTGGTTGTCAAGATGGGCCATGCCTATGCTGGCATGGGCAAGGTAAGCTCCTTGACACGTTTGCACACACGACACATTAAGAAACATGTTTCTTTTGTCATTTGTCGTTTGTTCTGTGTAATTAATTGGCAACCAAGTTTAAAAGCACTGAGTTTTGAGAAAAGTGCTAAAAACAAAATAAAATGTATTATTATTATTATTATTATTATGAACTCGCTGTGTGTATCTCAATATATTTGTTTCTGTCATACATGCTCTCTCTACTCTCTCTTTCACGCACATGAACACAAACAGACGCCCAAAACACCCTGTGATAAGGTCTGATCACATCACACTCTAATCTCTCTGCCCTCCACATGTCTATTCTTGATGTGTTTATTTGAGCAGGCCAGCCTATTAAACACTGTACGGGAGTTGAGCTTGGCCTTTCTTATCTCCTCCCTGTATATCTCACAGCCTGCCAGGGATGACGGCAAGCAGGCTGGCAGGCAGACCTTTTGTAAACAGACTCAGGCAGACCGGGGTGGAGATGGGTGTGAGGCCTTCAGAGCTTTCAGGGCTGGATCCCTGTCTTGTTGAGCTCACTCACTCACACTGACTTGGGATGCGATGGTTTTTTTTTAAATGGGACTTTCCGTGTTCGAATAGAGGCAGGGAGGAATAGATATAGTGTTTCCGGGGAGTCAGCACGTTGATCAGAATAGTTCTCTCACTTTAGAAGGCATCCTCTCCACACAAATTAAAGGAGCGTACCTAACCTCAGCATCAATTTTCATTCAGGGGAGCCTGAACTTGAATAGCAGAAATATAACATTTTAATTCTCTGCATACACTTTAGGATACATTAGTATTGAATTACATCTCTTTGGAGTAGGTGTGCCGTTGGCCTATCCAGGTTTAGACTCTGCCTTGGCCCAGCAGTCGCACAGGGGGAATTCACTCCTCCATACTATAATCCCCTCTCCTTATAAGGGTTTGGGTTTCCTGTACTGGAGCCAGAAGTGCTGCAGAGTTCCTGCTCCGCCTCTGGAACACTCAGCTCAGGCCATTGTGGAGGAGGACCTCACTTAACCTCGCTGACCTCATAGAAACACTTGACAACTTCACAGGCCGGGGGAAAGGGGCTATGAATGTAGGACATTCCTGTTTTGTTTGCTGTTACGGTCTGCTTTGAATAGTATTTCACTACCTAAACATGAGCATGGAGTCACCTTTGTCGTGACTGAATCAAGTGTTGCAAGTTACCGTTCGTTACAAGCAGGTACACTTACGCAATTAATCACTACTGATCAATCTGTATGCCTAAATGTCTTTTGTAAACAATCTAAATTATTACAATTCTGAATATAAAATCATACAACTTGCTGTATTAGTTCCTCCATACAAATAAATGCACTTAGGTCACGTTTCGAAAGATTGTAAGACTGTCAGTCAAATAAACCTGTGTAGATTTTCTTAGCCAAGCTCGCAGCTGACACTTAATGGTTGTGTTACAATGTTATGGTTTGTTTAGTTTATTTAAATGGTTTGTGTTATTGTCTGGATGGTTTCACTTATTTACAGCATGGTTTGACTCTTCCCCATCGACTGGCTCTACTAATGGCCATTGGACTATTGGAACCAAGTTCACTTAATAAAAACTTTCCGTCATTGTTCAGGAAGAAAAAAAAACTGTTCCCCCAGTTTACCTACAGTAAAATAGTTGTACATTCAAAAAAATATGTTTTTTTACACAACTTAAATGGCAAATCTCTGCAGGCTGATTACCACCTCCCACCCCATTTCACGTCTCTTTTGGTTTGTTTTCTCCCTTTATGTTCTAAGAGAAAGAGCATTTAACATGGGTACTTCTTTGTTTGGAACCGAACTTCCATATTTCCCACAATAAGTGGGAAAGTGAATGAAGCACATATGAAATGATAACAGGAAGACTGATGGTTCTGAGTTAAGAGAGTGTTCTGGTTGCTATCATGTTGGATCTTATACATTGGGTATTGACAGAGGGCCATACATTAAAGGCAGTTGATTAATGAGTATGTCAACCAAACTGTTCCATTTCCCATTGCCTAAAAGAACACATATTATATTCTATGTTAGCTATATTTATTAATATGGCCATATAGAGTGTAATTTTGATTATTCATTTCAATCATGTAGACTGTATTCATTACCTAATGGAAAAATTGTCTGGATGCAGCAGTAGTCAAAGTTGTTTTTTATTTCAATAGTTTGCCATTATGTCGTTTCCTTCCCGATTTGGTCTACCACTGAGTAGCTAGAATTGTGTTACCTGCTAATTCTAATGGATGTAATTAGGGTCGTGTTCAAAGCAAATCCTGCGATGTTTCCGTTTAGGAGCCTGTCATTATCCTGTCTACATTGCAGTGTGAACTTCCTGTGGGAAGCATACCATTGGTAGTGTTAATAGAATGCTTTGTAATTAGCCCTAATGAGTTTTAGCTCTTCCTGCCAGATCAAAGTGGAGAGCCAGCAGGACTTCCAGGACATCACCAGTGTGGTGGCTCTGGCCGGGACCTATGCTACCTCTGAGCCTTTTGTCCAATCCAAGTACGACATCCGCATCCAGAAGATTGGCAGTAACTACAAGGCCTACATGTAAGCTGCGCTGTGTTTTCACACCTGACATTTCAGGCTTAACTGTATGTGTATGGAGACATGAAAAGAGTTGTTACGAGGGAGGGAGAAAAGGAGGGAGAAACAAGGATGTTTATGTGCAGATGGACGCCTTTGAATAGTTCAGTTTGCATACTGTGCCAGTGTGGGAACATGCGCCGAGTGCACGCCTTTCTCCGTGAATACCAACGGGGTTTTCAGCCCCACCACTGAACATCCTCTTTTAGCCTGAGTGACCCGGGGAAGCCGTCACGGCTCCCCATGGTTCCCCACAGCTCCGGGGTGGAGCCCAGAGGCAGTCCCAGCTGACAGAGCAGGGGGCACCAGTCAGGCCATTTTACTAACTACTGGAGAGTTTCATCTTTGACATGGCTGCCTGGGGTTTGAAAATTACCTAGACTATGGCTGGTTAGTTTGAGCGGGGTCAACGCTGTAAAGGGGAGCGATTCTCTTCAGACTTTTAACGACATCCTCTTGAAACAATAGAACGTGTGCAGCTGAGCATACAGAGATAATGGGGTTGTCAGTCAATGGAATACAGCCCACATGTTGCACTTCTATGTTCCCTGTAGAACTGTTCAATCTGTGATGAGAAATACTTGACAATTTTACAGGTTACATTGGAGATTGATATTAGATAGGACTAGAAAATAATTGAATGCATTTATATTGTAATAAATGCCCGTTACAGAAATTGAAATTGCAGTATTTAATTGCTTCACTGTAGACCTTAGTCATACATAACTCGTTATGAATATAATGGTTTTGCTAGGAAAATTAACTCTAGTATGATTAGAGCAGCTGTCCAAGACAATGATGCCTGTCTCAGTGTGAGAGTGTGAGAATATTTCAGCAGCTCAGCGATATCATATAAAGCTGTTGGTTTTTCCTGTTAAAATGTAATTCATGATAGTGAACAGTGAAAGGTGCAGGTTGTTTTTTAATGTTGTTCACGGTTATAATGCATTCTTTACAGATGTAGTTTGGCGTCCACAGCTGCCGGTTTTTGTCCATATTCCGTTTTTTACTGTAATACAGAATACCTTCTCTACCTTTTTCTTTTATGATTCTCATCTGGTGTCCACAGCTTCCAGTCTTTCACATTTATTTCTACTTCTTTTTTTCAGTGTACATGAGTGATGCTATCTTCCCGAAAAGTGACTTCATTGTTATTAACTATAGCTCTCCAGTCTAGCCCAGGGTGGACTAGGTGGGGGCTTTATTGGTTTCCTAAATGTTGCCTTTGAATCTTCAGGAGGACATCCATCTCAGGCAACTGGAAGGCCAACACAGGCTCTGCCATGTTGGAGCAGATTGCTATGACTGACAGGTAACACTGATTATCAACCTTGTTGTTTTTTCCCCTCTATTTCTATTTTCAATTTCAATGCTTTTGAGCAGTGTAGAATTGTGATGTCCACATGGTACTGGGAATAAATGCATTGAGTGATGTATATTCATACTATATCTGATGGACCACGATTCTAGATATACTGACAGCTGAAAAGTGGTATTTCTAGATAGACAGTCAAAATAACCTAGGCTTTCTGTTACTGTCATTGAGACTATCTTATCGGTTATGGATGTCACTGTGTTCCAGATATCGACTTTGGGTTGACTCCTGTGCTGAAATGTTTGGAGGCCTTGACATCTGTGCCGTGAAGGCTGTCCACGGAAAAGATGGCAATGACTACATCATTGAGGTTGGTTAATTTTCTTCCTCAGTTTATAATTGATCATGAAGCAGTTGTTCTTCTTTCAGGAACAAAAACAAAAAGAAAAATGAATGCTGGACACATTAACTAACAAAGATGTTCACAGGCACCATCTGAAATACCGTATATAGCACATGTATTGTATTGTCTTTTATTCAAATGCTCATTGTCTTAAGTTCAATTAATATTCCATTATTTTAATGTAATGTTTGAAGTGTTCTGATTCCACCAAAGTAGTTTTGGAATAAAAAATCAAACACAGCCATGACTGGAACAACACCAAAGTTAGTTGGTGTTGTGTGTGAGGGAGGGCTTGTGTGTAGTTGTGTGTTTCTCAGTCCTTCCATAAAACCGTTCCGATTAAGGAAGCACAGGTCAATAGAAAAGAATGCAATGCTTGCGTAACTGATTAATAAGTATAGTACCCTTGGTGGTATTTGTGTGGTTCCAATAGGAATACATTCACTGCCCATGTACAAAATATAAAATAAAACAAATAAAAATACCATATGGAAAGAAAAACAAGTGGACCGTTTTTACCACAATTAAACTAGGTCTGTTATTCTTAAATCCCAACTCATTAAGTGGGTTTAGGGGCGAGCAAAGCAAAGACAGCGAACCATCTCCTTACCTTTAAACCATATGTTTCCCTATCTCAATACAATCACAGCATGTTGTGGTAATTTGGGTTCATTGCTGGCAGCCATGCAGTGCGATGAACACTTGTTGCTCTTGGACACATCTGTTACAGTGGAGCAGATACACACACAGTCTAAACAGACCCTTCCTGTTGATGCACTGAGCTCATATCGTCTCCAGACAAGGCCTGTAATCTCACAGGTACATGCATGCGCAGACGTAGTTCACAGACTCGCGAACACACGCACACATACAGAGATTAGTGCTTTACCCCTACATCACGTTAAGCGAATCTGAGATACACACACATACAAACACACACACACCCATGCGCGCACACACACACACACACACACACAAACACACACACAGACACACACACACACATACACACACACACACACACAAGAACACATATTGGTAATGTTTCCTGTTTAGAAATTGTGACTGTTCAAATGGACATTGGTATTGGTACTTAGGTAAATGTGCACGATCGTACCACTACTTTTTCACTGTGAGACTATGGGAAGGGACAGCCGAAATAGACCCACAGACACAACAGAGGACACAGCAGAGGGCTAGCTGTACTCAAGTAGCTTTCACTGTGAGTAGCACATGCTTCTGTTTTTCTTTTACCACTGAAGCAGAGCTGGAGAGGTGGTGGGGGAGTAGAATGGGATGAGTCTGGGAAAAAGTAAAAAAATGAGGGCCTGAGGTAGCTGTGCCTTTAATAATGAGAAAGTGTACCTCACCATAGCAACTTGGTTTTGTATTGTTTTGTACAGAATGGGTTTCCCTGTGTACATAAACAAAATAACATTGTGAAGAGGAAGGCCCTTCTATTGTTTTTCCTCTGACTCAGAAGGGACAATTTTAAACCTCTTATATGTCCATATTTAGCCTGAGAGACTGACGACACTATGACACGGGGTGTGTGTGTGTGTGTGTGTGTGTGTGTGTGTGTGTGTGTGTGTGTGTGTGTGTGTGTGTGTGTGTGTCAGCCTGGGTGGAGGTCACCATTCACTGGGCAGAGATCGGCTCACTCTCAGAGTGCGGATATCTCAAGAAATCTCCACACGCTCTCCTGAGACTCAGTGACATAGAGCTTAGCTGTTCTACCATTCAGTGGGCGGGAGGCAGTCGGTTAGACCAACAGACTAACAAACAGACAGGGGCCCTGATGACCCAGTCAGAGAGCTATGCTTCGTGACAAGGAGCTTTCCTTCTCTCTCACAAACCCCTTCACTGGATGGAATTTAATTATCGGCGACGGGGACATTGCAACGTTGCATGTTCTCTGCAGTTGGAACCTGTTTATTTTCCAAACGAGACGTTACACATGACACCTCATCCTAATAAAAATGAATGTGCTGTTTACATTTTAATACAGATAGATTCACTTGTTATTGTATTACAACAAACAAACACACACACACACACACATACACACACACACACGCACACGCACACACACCAACACACACATACACACACACACACACACACACACACACACACACACACACCATAGCCTTATGCTGGTGAGTGGGAGGTGTAAATTGAATATTATGAGATTGCTAATGGTATAGTATAAGGAATGAAACATGTCATGTTGACTTAGAGATTAATTGTTTAAATGCAAACACCAACACATTAGGTTTGTAAGGACTGGTCAGATGCTGAACAAAGCAGCATATATCATACTTTTTTAATTTTTTTGTGGAGCAAAATGCTTTTAATATTTCAGCGACGTATTGGACATGCAGAAAACGTTTGTTATTGTAAAAACGTCAGTCTTCTTACTGCTGTCACTTAGGGCTTTGGCAGTGGAAAATGAACAACTAGACCCTGAGGTCAACATTGTCTAAGAGTTTCCTTTTGCCCATCCCAGTACAGACTGCAAACCATCATTCTAAGCACATTAAAGGTTCTGCTCCCTGAACTTTCCCATGGGGCGTACAGTGTACGGAACATCCCAGAAAGAACATAGTGCAGCCCAATAAAAAGAGAAGCAACACCTCTGTGTTCCAGTGCCTGACGAGGCCACAAGCCCCCGTTGTCTGCTCGATGACTCCATACATCCCAATAAATCAGTAGGGAGGACCAGGGCTCTGGTTGCCACCACATGCTGTAAAAAGTGGGGCCTTAAAACAGCTGTCCGCCATCCTGTTCTCTGGGACTCTGTGGTCATGACTTACTAATGGACCACATCACCACAATCAGCCACACCCCAGCGGCCACTCTGGCCAAGCCTTTCCATGTGCCTCCCCCCAGGGGATTCTGCTGCTGCTGCTGCTGCTGCTGCTGCTGCTACCCTGGCCGTGTCACTGTGTACTCCGCACAGACGAGAGCATGCATGACAGCCCGGCCCGGTGTTTACAGCCTGTGGCCTGGGTGCGTGCAGCTCCGTCAAAGCACTCAGGGGAATGGCATCCTGGGGGAAGCTGCCAGCGATCCACAGTGTACTGCCCTCAGTACAAGATGTGTTTGGGTTCCTTTTTGACGTGGCACAGGCCTTCTCCGGAAAGAACGGGTTTTTCTTTTGGCGTACCTTGTGATTTGCTGTGTTTCAAAAGCAGTCGAGTGCATGTGTGAGTTGAAGAGATGGGGATGTTTATGTAGTGGGCAGAGTGTCTCAAGGTCTGGGAATTTGTAATACTGTTTATTTTAATTTAGTTTACAAAATATTGTAAAATTTTCTTAAATTTATACTTTAATCCATTTATTATTTAATCCGCAATTATGGGTAATTAAATAGAGTATAATAGAGGGGAATACTGTAGTCACAGATGGCGTCCTTGGTCCTGTGAAGCTGTCTGACATCTAAGATGGAGCACCTATTTAAGCAGCAACATCTGAGAGGGAGCACCTTTAGGGACACCAGTGCCTCTTTGTTTTGTGTTTTGCTTTAGGATTGACCACTAGTTGCAAGTCATTCATTCATTGATTATTTTTTAAAACTAAAGTCTATGCATTTTCCTGTTATTATTCTTGAAATGTGCAGATTGTTTGTGTGATGTGTAGTTTGTCTATGGTGTATGTACTTCTATTGCTCATTACATTGCATTAGGTTAATAAAAAGTAGTTTTAAATCAATAAGATTAGACCTAAATTAAGCCATAATTTACAATTAGATCTATCATTCATTTAATATTAAAATTAAAGTAAAACAAAGGGCATTACAAAGATTTAAAGTCTCTAGAGGCAGTTTATTTGTAGGGGTGATTTTGGAGTATTTAGGAGTGAATCAACGACTGTACTCCAAGTGTGGGCTTCTCTTCCTGATTTAGTGATCCACCTTTCTTGTGCCATAAATCTATTTGTCACTGTTTTGTGGGAGACTGTCCCTGGAGACAGATAAAATGTGATAAATGTTGGGACTTGATTGATATGAACCCTGATAATTTCATTCTCCTACAGACATTAAAATAGGCTGTTAGAAGAAATGCATTGCTAATACGTTAATATAAAAAAGTTGCCTTCAGTTCCTCATAGATTTGAGATCACAGAACAATGCCATCTAGTGGCAAAGTAGTGTAGTCCAAGTTGACTACGGCACAATTATGAAACATGTGACCCCTCTGCACATTAAGTTGAGCTGATTTGTTTCCCTCCACTCTCTGTCACTAGGTAATGGACAGTTCCTTGCCGTTGATTGGTGAGCATGTGGAGGAGGACAGGCAACTGATCACAGAGCTGGTGATGAACAAGATGGCCAGCGTCCTACTGGGCATTACCACACCACAGCCCTCATCAGTCAAGGTACTCCTACATACTAGAAAATGTAAACCCCTCTCCAGCTCATAATGGCTTTTCCAAAAGTATTTGGTGGGTACAGATCTTTGACCATTGGTCTATAGTGTATTCATGAGAAGCCATAGATGTTTATTGATTTGGTGTTTATCTGTTGTATGCACGTCCTCAGACAACCCAACCAAGACGGGCCCAAGGTAGATGAACCCACCTCTGCCTTTTCATTGCCCATCATTTTGCTCTTTAACATAAATACTTCATAGTTGGGCAGAATGTGCACTGATCAAGTTCTGGCCCATGTTTTTATTTTCCCACTGTGCAGCCGGTCAGCGTACTGTCTCAGCTTCTCCCTCACAGTCGGCCCATGGCTCCCCTCAGAGAGCTCGCTCCGCTAACACCTCTCCTAGCCAGGCCTTCCAGCCTGGCCCCATCCCTGCCACCTCAAGCCCTGGTTCTCAGAAACAGCCCCCTCAGCTAAAGTAAGTCAACACAGGACATATCCCTCATCAGCTGGTCTGACTAGAATATAAAAGGATTGGTTAGTTGCATGTAAAGTTCCAAAACTTTTGTGGATATTGTAGATATATTGTAATCAATCTTTAATGGATTCAAGCCTAAAATACTACTAATGTTGTCAGTAGGCTGTTTCTGAAATGCCATGTTTGAACCTAATAAATTTGTTTGCAAATCTAGCGCATTGGCAATGACAAATTTTGAGCTTCTGGTATGAGACCCCATCAGCCATACCTCATCTTGCAGCCATGTAGAGGCATTGTGGGTTTGAAAATTTGTTTTTCTTTCCTACAATCAAATATTCTTTTTAACTTAAATTCAATTCAATTCAATTCAATTTTATTTATATAGCGCTTTTTACAAAAACAATTTGTCACAAAGCAGCTTTACAGAAATATGGATGTTATGGACATAAAAGATTTATCCCTACC
>JAVQJS010146172.1:0-13724 GCA_036024795.1 Galaxias rostratus | reverse complement strand
GTCTCCACTACAAGTCGGTGATATGAGGAGATGGGATCCAGGGAACCTAGGATCAAGCGTGTGTGTGTGTGTGTGTGTGTCTGTGTGTGTGTGTGTGTGTGTGTGTGTGCGTGTGTGTGTGTGTGTCACTGTGTGAGCGTGTGTGTGTGTTTGTGTGTGTGTGTGTGCTTGCGTGCGTGTGTGTGTGTGTGTGTGACTCCATATTGTCGCTGAGTGCCTGCGATGGTGGGAGCCGTCACTCTAGACCCTCAGACACTACTCCCCTCAGGATGGTACAAAGTTATTGGCAACATCTCGGCGTCACGTATCGTGAGAGGAATGGCTGTCGCCCATGTGACGGGCCGATGGGTTTTGGCAGTGCACGGCAGCCCCGGGGACCTAAGAAAGAGTTTGTCTCGGTCCCCAGAGAAGACAGATTGACTGTGACCCTGTGGCTCGTTTGTCGAGAGACAAGACTCATATTTCAGACGCATCATCACGGCGGGGGGGCCCTGCACTGAATGTGAGAGGTGGAGGCTGAGAGATATGTAAGGAGGGAGGAGGAAGGAGAGAGGGAGAGAGAGAGAGAGGGAGAGAGAGAGACTGTGTGGGTGGGTATGTGTGTGTGTGTGTGTGTGTGTGTCCCTGCCTGCCTGACAGTTGACTCGGTTGGATGTGACTTTCACAGTCTGCTGGCGGTTTGTGTGGAAGCCATCACATCTGTGACTCGGCGCTTGATTAATGAGCCTCTCAGGCTGTCGGTGGCGTTTGAGGAGGGGCCACGGCCTTATCCCAGGCATCCCTGATTTATTCCCCTCCGGAGCAAGCCACCAAAAATCGCACAAACACACACACACACACACACAATGAACTACAAGCACAATAACCGCCAACGCCACCTATGTGTTGGTGCAAGCGAGCCCGTGGCCCCAATCTCTTGCACGTGCAGTTGCTGAAACACACACACACACACACACACACTCTCTCTCTCTCTCTTGTGATACACACTCAGTCACCCAACTTAAACATGCCTGCTCACAGCTAATGGAAACCTCAACATGTCAGTGCTGTCCACACCATGCGCTAGGGAAGACACAAAGTACCTTGTAGAACCAAATAGACAAAAGCTGTGTTCCATCTACACCAAGAGCACTCTGTCCCCATCTGTCACTCAGTGGCACGGACACACACACACCACACACACACACACACACACACACACACCACACACACACTCACACACACCACACACACACACACACACACCACACACACACACACACACACACACCACACGCCCTGGCTGATGGCCCTCGAGGGGTTTATAGGCTCAGTGATAGACATGCCTGACAAGAACTCACAGCTGGCTAAAGTCTCCCTCTCTAGAAAGTCATTCTGCTAACTTACACACGCATGCACGTACACGCACACCCACGTACACACACACAAACACACACACACCCAATTCATTTGAAACGTTTATTACTTAATTTGCTTTACTTTCCATGGAGGCATAAAAGTGAAATAGTGAAGGGTATGGTTTAGAGAGTAGGTATATGGCTTGGTAGGTCTGTGTGTGTGTGAGTGTGTGCATGTGTGTGTGTATTCAGGCTGTGTGTTTCCTTCCAGGGTATAGTCTGGGGGTCTGCGTGGTTTCCTGAGTGCCTCCTGAACCCCTCAACCCTGTCACTCAACAGGGAAAAACATACACTTCCGAACAATTACTAATGTTTTTGTTGGATCATATTATACATATGGAGTAATGTGGCAAGTGAGTTGTTATTGATATGGTCGATGAAGGCACAGAAAGACATGCACATGATGGCGGTCTGTCTGTCTCTCTCACTCTTTGAATCAAAAACACACACACACACACACACGTACACACACATACACTCTGTCTCTCTGTCTCTCTCTCTGTCTCTCTCTCTCTCTCTCTCTCTCTCTGTCACACGCACACACCGTTTCTCCCTCCTTTCAGTCCAATGCTGGACTAAAGGTCAGCTGTCTGGTGTTGAGAGATGGGAGGTTTATCTGTATTTCCTAGCTCCCTTCCATTCCCAGTAAAGTTGCTCCGAGCTTGCGTGTGTGCATGCTGATGCATGTGTGTGCGCGTGTTTGTAAGTCACATATGTGTGTGCACCTGTGGCACAGCGGAAACAGGTGTGAAAATCAAACCCGAATGGGGAATGATTTATTTGGGTTGCTGATTGTCTCAAATCTATCCCTGAGTCAGCAGCCAAAAACAACGAAGGCCAATTGTTGGCGTCCTCGGCTGCACAATAGAAAAGCAATGTTTTGCTGTCAGCAGGTTAGGTTTGGTCCCTGGCCAGCCATTGTTGTTGCATTGTTATTTCCACAGGTCAGTGAGTCGTTTGGTTTAATCGCTTAACTGACGGTTGACGTCTAGACAAAGTACATTAAACAATTTTTTCCCTGCGCTTTGTGTGTGTGTTTGTGTGTCCGTGCGTACCGTTTTCAGACGTACATCTTCACCGACGCAGAAGATGAGCACCTGAGAAAGAGGATGGGTGAGTTTCAAAAGCACAGCGCACACACACGCCGGAACACACGCAATCCCACGCAGCCTTGAGAAAAGGACTGCTGACTAAACCCTAATCAATCTCATTAGCGATACGCTTGGATTCATACGTTTTGATCTTGGTATGACTCTTCAGGGAGACCTCAGAGACACATTCCTGATGCATGGGCGCGTTGGTGGTGTTCTAATGTATTCCCGGGTGTACTTCTGATCAGCAGGCGGTCACCTGATCAACAGCAACTGTTCCTCAGCACACAGCCGCCAAGCTCTGTCCTGTAAGATGGCCTTGGAATACAGCGCCTTCATCGCATCTGGCAACAAGTAAGACATGCGCCCGCGCCCGCACACACACACACACACACGCACACACACACACACACACACACACACGCACAAACACACACGCACACACACACGCACACACACAGAGAGAGAGTAGACGCTGTAACAAACCCGCACGGCATGTTGTGTTGCAGGTGGTTCTGTCACGTGGACGACGACAACTACGTGAACGTGCGCCCCCTAGTGAGGCTGCTGTCACACTACAACCACAGGGACGACCTCTACGTGGGCCGACCCAGCCTGGACCGGCCCATCGAGGCCACGGAGAGGCTCAGCCCTTCTCAAGCGGTAAAACAGCCCTGGACGCGGTCACTCTTTTTATTGCTGTTTTTTAAACCCTTTTCTTACACTGCTGCCCGTATGACATTAAAAAGACCAGTGCAGGCTTGCAAAGAGCATCATGGCCTTATGTTATGCAACGGTGTCTTTGTGCTGCAGAAGCCGGTGCGGTTTTGGTTTGCCACGGGAGGAGCAGGCTTCTGCATTAGCCGCGGCCTTGCCCTCAAGATGGCTCCCTGGGCCAGGTAAGAGAATGCCCCCTGCCTGTCATTACTTAATGTCTCAAATATGTCTAACGACCTACTTTCATTTCTGTCTTTCAACCAGCGGTGGGAAGTTCATGTCGACAGCTGAGCGCATCCGTCTCCCTGACGACTGCACCGTCGGTTACATCATCGAGGGCTTGCTAGGGGTGCGGCTTGTTAGGTCACCACTGTTCCATTCCCACCTGGAGAGCCTAGGGCTAGTTTCGGACATTTACAACCAGGTACACACACACACACACACACACACACACACACACACACACACACACACACACCCAAAGCACTGTCAAAGTTGTTAAAAAACAACACCAACCCAAGTCTAACGGTTGTGTTTTCCTCCAATCAGGTGACTCTCAGTTATAGCATGGTGGAGAGCCAGAGAAACACGGTCACCCTCCGGGGGGTCTTTTCATTTGAGGACGACCCCACAAGGTATCAACCCACCCGTTACACCACTAACCAATCACAAATGGCCTGATAGCTATTGAAATGACTGAGCCATCCTTGCGTGTTCCGCTGAAGAGACCAGCTCTGGCAGCTTTACTGCATTCTGCCAGGCATCTCCAGTAAATAGTGTGGAGTGCATAAAGGCCCGTCTGTGTCCATGCCTTAAGGACCCACCATAAAACAATGTGTCCTGTGAGCACGCGGACTCATTTGCGGCCGTTTGAAAAGAGAGGAGGGGACATAAATAAGACGCTGGCGGGCCTGAAAGGCCCTTATAGATAAGCCTACAGTGAGGACTCTACCTACAAATGGACAGAGTGGGCAATTCAGCTCGATGGAAGAGGATTCGATGAGGAGGGAACGGGCACTGCGATTTATATTGAACATCTGAGCACGGTGCTCAACACTGTCTGTCGATGCGTATCGCACTAAAAATGAGGCATGCACATCTTAAGTCCAATTAATTGTTATGATCTGTTATTATCTAGTACTTCTAGCCTCACGAGCGAAACGGGGCTGGTTTGAGTGTGCGCGTGCGTGTGTGTGTGCCCTTTTTGTTAATCCGCCTGCTGGAGCATTGTGTGTTTGGTGCTGTCTGTGTGTGTGTGCCTCCGACTGTCACAGTGAGGAGCTTCCTTGCTTTGTCCGTCAGGCATTCATACGCAGCAGGCCTTGCATGTCGTTCCTATTTTGAATCTCTCAGTAGGCAGTTTCCATGCATTGTGGAAGTGATGTCCCTGACTCTCCACCTTCTCTCTGTACATCTACCCCCTTATCCATTCTCCCTCGACACCCCTCCCCCACTCCACCCTCTCCCTCGCACACACTCTCCCTATCTCTCTCTGCTTTCGTCAGGTTCAGGTCGGTCCATTGTCTGCTGTATCCAGACACTCCGTGGTGTCCTAGCTGAAAGGCTCACCAGCGCCGGCCCGGACCAGAGACATGGATCAACGGGCAGGGGTGAGGGGGGGTTGTGAGTGGGGGGGCTGAGTGGGGGGGATGGGGACGGTCATTCCTTTCTTTTCTGACTTTCCTTATTGACTTTGAAATCTCTTCTCCAATAATGGGAATTCTTCAAAGACCATGTGCTTGGCGCGTCACGTCTTTGTAAACCTTTTCCTCCTGGTGTCAGAACGGTCTAAATGTCCAAGAAGGGGGTGAAAGCAGCTTGCTTAGGGCTCTCCTGACCTGCGTCACTCAATGACATCAACCTCTGACCCAGTGACCCTGTAAATGGTTGCCGGGCGGACAAGAGGTCAGATCCATGGTGTGGTGGGAATAGAAGGGGAGCAGAGCGCCAGAGTTTGGGAATGTAGCATCAAAAATTCACAACTGTGGCCCGCCAGATTGCACTTCCAAAACTGTGAAGGATGTTCCATGGAGTGGACGAAGAACACATGAAGTAGAACAAACATTAAGTGAAATATGGAAAATAGCTTTTGACTACCACGACTGGTGTGCTTCATCACGTTTTCAGTATTCTGATACTTACTACTAACTGCTGCTTGGTGAGCCTTTTAGGGTCCTTGTGCACCTTACTACCGGTTTGCTGCTGTCGTCAGCAAGTCCAATTCGGAGGCATTGAGAAAACTGTCCTCTTCGTTAATTCACGCTTCATGAGTAGAACATAGTTACTTACTTAAGTTTCTTTCTAAGTATATATGAAGCGTTAATGTCTTTAAGATCTTTATATCAAGTTGTTATATTTGTTTTCTTTTTCTTCTCTGAAAAACTCGTTATATGAATATATAATGTTTAGCCAGGGTTACTGTGACTGACCAAATGGCTCATATTGAGTCAGATTTAATACTTTGATTTGAATAGAATCAGTAGTTTTTTTTTTTTAACTGGTCTTCTTATGGACTTGACATGAAGAAACCCCTTTAAAGCAGTTCTTTCATAAAGGTCTTTGTCCTGGGGCCCAGTAAACTCCATTAGGGTTTACACCACCCGCCACAACTGATTCTTATGACTAGCTTTCCGTCCTGTGCGATTGAATGGATTCTGAAATGAGCTGATTATTACTTGTGAACCAATAAAACATCCGTAAATACGAAAAAACGACAGATCTTCCAGGGGTTTCTCCAATCACAGCGCCTCGTATCCGTTAAATCCCTATGTAAATAGTTACACTTAAGTGCAGTGCTTGTTAATGTCCCTTTTTAAGAGACTCTGAACCTATTTTGACTTGTGCTATGCACACCGGCTGTTACCTCGTCGGCCAGGGTTTGAGAACGCTGCTTTAAAGGATGAACGCCTGTTAAGAAGCAACTACACACCATCAATGCATTGTGTGATCTCCAGTATCTGGAGTCTTGACTGTTGTTGAAATAATAAACATTGTTATGAAGAAGTCTGTGATTCCATTGTGATTGAATAAAAGGACAACGTTTTTAGTTGTGGTTTTCTAGTCTACACTTTGTGGGGTGTTGAGAAATTTTGGGGGTAAGTTGGGTCCGATTCTGAACCTTAACCTTTTGACTTTGTTTATGAACCCATACGGGATCCTGTTCCCTAAACACACACACAAGCTCTAGCCTAACTAAGCCCCCCACATGTTTCTGGAAAGATAAAAAGAGAGCGTTGACTGTGAGAAAGAATCCTGTGAACCTTCTTCCTATCAGTTATTTAGCAAGCTTAAAGCTCTGTTAAATCCCTTGTCCCATAAACAGCGTTTACATTTGACAGTTGCTTCCCCCCGAACCTTTAGAGGACTATATGACATGCGTTTCCATCGCTATTAGTAGCCATGGGATTTACTCTGTCTGTTTGCATTGGGTTGGTGTGGAGTGCTTGTGTGAAACGTACCGACTCTATCCTGCTGCGGCCTCACGATTCCGCAGGGAGTCGTTGCAGTGGCGCACACACACACACACTAAAGGCAAACCCTAAGACACGAATTCAACTGAAAATTTGAAGCACAACACTGCCACCCGGCGTCTCCTTTCGCCATTACAGGCAGAGAGAAACTTCTATATTCTCCTTCACACCCATAAATTCTTGGTTAGTAACTTATAATTGAAAGACCAAACGGCACACAAACACAAATTCTAAAGGACTCAGTTAAAGTTTGCTTTAATCCCTTGTTCTTTTTTTTTTTTAAAACATTGACTCCAGGCTGAATGATATTATTACCACAGTTTGTACAGTACATCATTATTATCTTAGTAAAACCATCAGAAAATAAAAACAGCAATAGAAAACATAAGACGACAGCCATACCTGGGACAATTGTATAAGAAAAGCTTCCAAATACAGCCTGCTGTGTCAGCCAGCGGTACCAGGGAGGGACGATACAGACGGTACCATTGGGTTGTCAGTGGTACGCAGGCTGAGTCCAGTCATGTCCAACTACTGGAAAGGATTTCAAGTGCAATTTACAACCAGGTCTGAAGATTACACTGAAATACTGTTTCATCAAAAGGATGCGAGAACGCTAGACCGTCATTCACCTTTGAGAAAGACAAAAAAACACTGCTTTTGCCTTTGTTAACCTACAAAAAAGAGCTAGCTATCATTTAATCTTTTACGTTTTCTTTTTTAATGACAAGAGAAAAAAGATTTCAAACGTGTGGTGATATGAAGTGTTTTAAAGAGTTTTCAAAAATAACATTATGAAAGGCAATTAATCAGAGTCCCTTTATCAACAGACAATTTTTCTTTCCTGTTTGTTGTTGTTGCCCCACATCATGCAAGCGCTGTAATAATACACTGGTAGGTAGCATTGTTATGGTGACCTGATGAACAGACTGTGAAAATGAGTCACACACAACTAAGATTGTCTTCATGTTATGAAAAGTGGTCTTTGAAACATTTTCAAAATGGTGGTTATTTTTCAACATTGTTGGTGAATGGGGGGCGAAAGATGTTTGAATGTTACGTACTACACACCCTATCTCAGTTAGCTAGGCATTCCTCAACTCAATAATGTACAGCACCCAGAATGCACGTTTGCCAGTGTTATGTCACAATGTCATGGTGCATGGATAATTACGTGCAAATGGAATGTGTGTGTGTGTGTGTGTGTTTGTGTGTGTGTGTGTGTGTACCTTCAAAGGGCAACAGAATCATGGAATGGTAGTAAAGATGTGCGTTTCATGCTGTAAATGTGTGTGTGTTTGTTGAAAGGAAGGGACGGTGGCTGGGTAGCACTAGGACCATGCATTATAAACAACACGACCAGTGCCACCCACACGCGCCCCACTCCTTTGATCAATGTATCCACACACACACACTAACATGGAGATACAGCACCAATAGCCAATCGCGTAGCAGAGTGATGTAACATCCACTGACCAACCGCACTGCAGTGCTGAGTACACACACACACACACACACACACACACACACACACACACACACACACACACACACACACACACAGAGAGTAACAACAAGATTATTTTACACTTTACAGAATAAAGAGAGGGAGATAATCGCCGGCAGTGTACAAGAGCACCCTGAACAGCAACGTGTGTAGTTTTTTTTTCTTGTCTCCCACTGTAACCTCGGAAAGCAATTGTGCTTCTGAGAAAAATAAGAAAAAACTACTTCCTGGTTGAGAGAGGTCACAATGTTTGAACCCTGACCTCCTGACCTTTGCCCTGTTTCACCAAGCGCCATGCCGGGGTGGTCAGAACACGGGGCAAAAGGCTCCACAACAGCGTCAGAGACTGGGGTAGGGTTTGTAGTCGGTCAAAGTCCCACATCGTAAATATCAGCACTGAGAAACATAACATAAAGCCAGAACAGTCAAATACTCCTCGTAGCCTTTTTTTAACAAACCACACACTGAGATAAAAACAAGATGAGAGTCCTTTTGTTCTTTACAGTTCACCTCCAGGGCCCGTGTTTGACTACCTCTCTGTTGGGGGCCGTTGACCCCCTCCTCTCCTCCATTTTCCTTTCCCTCCTTCCCTTCCCTTCTGTCCATGAGGAGGATGAAATGCCCACTCTCTTTTTGATTTGGAGGGAAAAAAATATCCACTTGCAAGTGAGTTTTCCCCCTGATCCGATGATATGGAGGCAGCAAGAGTGGGCTGTCAGGCATCCCTAATTTTTCCGAGTTATTTGGCACAAGGTGAGCGCTCCAATGTCCGTTCTCTTGCTCAATTCCTGCATCATCCCGTTTTTGGGAATACTTTCCGATCTGCTTGCGCTGCCAGAACGCTCACAGTTCCACGTTTCTCTGCAGTGGAGTTTATGACGCACGTTACCAAACTATGCGCGCAAGTAAGAAGCACACATGTAGATTTAGACATTATCGAGAGCACGTGATTCAAGTTATAAGTTCTAGCTAGACAGCATTATTTTTTTTATACAGAACATTATACCATAACTGACCAGAGGGATATCGCTGTGGTTGCAACATGGCTTTCTGATTCACTGGCTTATCACTTAAGTTATGCAGATGTACAGATTTGCTTAGACTGCATGTATGTGTGTGTGTGTGTGTGTGTGTTTGTGTGTGTGTGTGCGCGATGTGTTAGATGTCAGTTTCATGACATGCAGTACACTTAATCACACACCATATCCCTATAATGATTCTAGATTCAAATATTTCCTATATCAAAACGAAAACACAGATGTATTTTAATATTTACAGGGCTGTACAACTAGAGTTTGGTCATGTGTTTATGTGCCAGAAAGCTGAGCCTTTCTGTGTGTTAGTGGCTGGGTGTGGGTAGAATATAAGCATACCAGAAAAGAAGGGGTTCACTAAGTGTAATGCCCATAGTTTCCACCAGAGGGCAGTGTGCTTGGGGAAATGGAGACGTGACCGGGGTCCGGTTTCCACAGAGGAAGAAGAGAAGCTCCGCTGAGAAATACATGGGCTGTTCCCTACAGAAAGTGGCTTAGCCTATGGGTGGCCTGCTCGAGCAGGGGCTCGCTCCAATGAGCTAGGGGGCTCTACTCTGGGATACAAAGAGAAGGACTGCAGATCGAGAACGGATGTCTCGTTCCTAGATCGGCACTCCCCGTCTGAGGTTCCACGCTGACCTTGGCTGTGCCGCTGGTTCTCTCTGGGTTCCGGGGCAGGGTGACAGGATAGGTAGTAAACAGTTCCTGGTGGTTGTACCGTTACGGGGCCTGGGTGGCTCCTGCTCTTGCGTGGCGAGTTCCCTGATGAAGTGACACATGGTGGGCTCTGAGATGATTCTGGCGGCGCTAACCACGTGGACTCACTGACCCAGTGAGGGGCCAAGTGTTGGTGTTTTTTTGGGGGCGTGGGGGGGGGGGGGGGTTAGGGGGGTTCTGGGCGGAGTTTTGTGGCAGTGGTGGTCTTTAGTGAACGGAGGACTGTGGTCGGGCGGTGGCGTGGGGCCGGTTAGCCGGGTCCAGTTGGTCGTTGGGGACAGAGCGCCGGTTCTGGGCCGGGTGACTGGTGGCCAGATACTTGGCTCTCATACTCGAGGTGTACTAGAGGGAGAGAGAGAGATCAAAAAAGTGGGAGAGATAAAAAGAAAGGATGGAGGGGGGGAAAAGACAGAGTGAACGGCGAGTACAACCAGAGTGTGAGGGTTGAAGTGAGACACGGAGAGGAGGGACAGATGGAGGGATGAATCACAGGGCAGAGAGGAGGAGAAAACACAACGTGAGCAGTCCTATAACATTGTTTCATCAAAAGCATAGGAAGGTTACATTATCTAGCTCTGCATACTACAACAAGCCACAGAAACAAGGTATGATACCTGCTCATACTACGCTAGCTGGAACAAAATACAAAAGATGGAGAGAGAGAGAGAGAGAGAGAGAGAGAGAGAGAGAGAGAGAGAGAGTGAGAGATAGGAGTCAAAAAGTGTGAGCACAGGAGTATTTTTTGCTAGTGACAGAGTGACAGGTGAGGTAAACACACACACACACACACACACACACACACACACACACACACACACACACACACACACACACACACACACACACAAACAGGTAGAAGAAGCACTTCCACCAGTCATTTGGACAGCCAGGGGGGGGTTCTGATTAAAAACAGTTGTTGTGCTACCACTTGATTAGCCATGATCTTGAAAAGGTGTTATTGTGTGAGGGTTCCTTTGGAAGTTAGTGCTCTACTTCTGATGTATACAGTTGGTTAGCCTGGTATGAGTTAGTGATCACTGGTGAGGACAGCTACCTACAGTAGTTAGCTACAGACAGGGGGACGGGGCTGCCTCAGCATTCTACAGTACCTCTATGAAGACAGAAGACTGGTGGTGGGTCTTCAACCACCAAGATAAGCCCCCGCCCCACTCCCTTCCAAAATAACTACTACAACACAAAAACCCATGTGGCGACCATTTTGGTGGTTGCTATGGCTACTTCAGCGAGGCCGTGGGAGAGCTGCAGTCTGGTGGGAGAATGGTCGTCTAGTCACGACAGTGTGGGGGCACAGATACAGTGAACACATGCACCTAAAGCAGAGAACAAACACATAGACATACTATGGGGACAGGAGAGGAAGAGGAGGGGGAGGGAAGATAGGAGGAGGAACTCTAGAAGCTTGGGCTGCCATTTCCTGGGGGGAGGGAGGCGGGGACATTTATTAGGGGCCAGACCTGCACAGGGAGTCACCGGCAGGTGACACGCAGCGTGTAGATTGTCCAGAGGGCTGTGCAGGGGGAACGATGTGAAGTGTTCAATCGTCATTCTGCTGAGGTCTTGGAGCCCAGTCCACAATACTGTAGCCCCCAAATCACAATGTTGATATGCACATACTTCTAGAAGCTACTGTATGCAAACACAAGCCACTGCTAAGGGGACCACTAACTCCTAGGTTCAGATGAACTCCCCCCCTCATGAAGATTGGTCACTCTCTGCAATACAATGGAAACGTCAGCATATGAGTGCATTTCCTGATGTCTTTTTTGGTTGAGTTCACTTCAAAGCCAAAAGCATCTTTCATAGCCACCAATGTAGGACTACAACTCCCATCTGCAAGGAACTACAACTAACCACACACCAATTAACCAGGGTTTTACATCAGAATTAGAGAACAACAACACTGCATGGACCGGGAGGAGAGGATCGCTTTGGTTTAACGAATTCTGCTAGGAGCGGTTCTTTTTTGTTTGTTTTACTCCCTTTTCCCAGGCTGCCAAAATGACCTCATTCAAGGTGATCGTCTCCAAGGTGATCAGAGTGAACAGCTTGCAGTAGGACAGGGACAGGAGAGTACGTTCCAATATCCACACCAGTGCACTCCCATCGATAGACTAGGGTCGAGTTGTTTCAAACACCACGCACCCTTCTGTTTGTAAACACAGAAACGTGTATCGCTTGTCTCCTCGTCGAAGGCTGCAGTGTGGGTATTGGGACGTAGCCGGAGGAGAGTGTGTACTAGAAAGTGTGCACTTACAGAGGGTGGAGGGGACTCCCTGCCAATCAGGGGGGTGTTCTCACACCGAGGGTTCTGAAAGTTAGCGTTCTGGCTCCTGCATTACAGAACGAGAGGTTACTGCATGTGGTCACCCTGCGTCGAGCCCTCAGAGAGCACGGTCAGTCAGTCCGGTCAGTCCATTGTCGGCTCTGCGGCCATCTTAAAAGCACTGGTTTTACGTGAAGTCAGTATTGTGCACAGTAGCTCTAAATTAAATGTTGTTTATGCTTATGTGTGTCTAGTCATCACCCAGAAATACGTGGTTGAATTGTTTAGCTTGTGCAAGAATTAGGGGAGCGTCTTGTAAACGTGAAGTCATTTTTACAAGTCACTACGTTAAAACGAGCAAAAAGGCTAGCAGGCAGTGGCATCGCTGGAAGCAGTAACGTTTCAGAATTCTTAATTACCTAGGAGCTACACTTTCTATATCTGTGCTTACTGTGAATGCTTATCGGGCCCCATGAAAGGGGGCCAAGCAGGGCTAAACTAACCAGTAGCATTTAACAGCCTCTCAGGCCAAACTACATTCAACAAACTGTGCAGTCTGGTGCAGGATTGTTTTGACCGCAAGATAATAAACGTGTCTCATTATGTTACCTGTAATGTGTGAACGTGTCACTTTTAACATTAGCAATCAGCTTGCAAAGGGTGTGTTCAAAACCTGAAGCAATAGCTGCAATTTCTCACAGCGGTTGAGGGAAAGCTCATCATAGCAGTTGGTTTATGCTAAACTAAAGCGAATGCAACAGGCAGTGGCGAGCATTGCTGACAGTCTTATTCGCAGCGGGCAGGCTTTAACAAGCTAAGAGCGGTCGTACGGCAGGCAGTGTATGGCGTCTGCTACGGGCTAGCCAGTGGTGGGTGCTAACTCACATGTACTCAGTGACGGGGGCATTGCTGACAGTGTGGGCCGTAGCGGGCAGGCTAGCTTCGCTACCATAGCTGGAGCCACAGCTGTAGAGACTGGGCATGTGAACGCGGTACAGGTTATCGTGCACACCGCCCCGCGACCCATGGATGCCAGACTCTTCCTCTCCGTCTTCCTCATCCGTCCTTCATTGGTCAAGGTCAGCGTGAGGGTTGGGCAAGGGGGTGGGGCGTGGGATGGGAGAGAGGGTGGGGGAGAGGGGAGGGTAGATCCGAGAGAGACAACAAGAGTGAAAACAGGTGACAGAAGAGGAGGCTGGGTTGGTGAGGAAGGGTCAAGTCAAACTCATGGGGGTCCAACAGTGGAAAACGTTCAGGAGAGTGATGTCATCCTGGCTGCAACAGCTATTCACCCACCATTTAAAGCTATTCATTCCAATGCCGCTCAATAACTCTGTAGTAACATCGTTAGTCCTTGCCGAAGAGTTGTATGTGGCTGAAACGGCACCTTTCCATAATAAATCCATTAGGTTCAAAATATGATGCTGTTTCATAATTTGCACTTTAGTCACGCCCCAAACTCTTCTATAATAGGTAGTCAGATATATTCAAAATAATTATTGTTTTA
>JAVQJS010146171.1:0-23228 GCA_036024795.1 Galaxias rostratus | reverse complement strand
AGAGAGAGAAAGAGAGAGAGAGAGAGAGAGAGAGAGAGAGAGAGAGAGTGAGAGAGAGAGAGAGAGAGAGAGAGAGAGAGAGAGAGAGAGAGAGAGAGAGAGAGAGAGACAACTATACGTACACATCTGCTGCTCTTGACTACGCGGTATAGACGACACCCACCCCAGTGATAGGGTCTCTACACCCTGCCTCACATACGCTGATTGCCTTTCAATAGGCCCCTATTGGTATAGACAGTGTACCGTGGCCTCAAAATGGAGGTGGTGGATTGACATGACCCCCTTCCCCCTCCACCACCACCACCCAGCACCAGCAGGTCCTACATTCCATTGAAGCCACCTGCCTTAATAACATATGGTGCCATCAAACACCACACACACACACACACACACACACACACACACACACACACACACACACACATTTAACCGATCTATGAATACAAGAGGATTGCCCTGGTACTGTAGAGTTCAGTACCTGCAGTACACAGTATGTGAGAACATCTGACTGAACAGACTGATATGCTGCAATATCAATACCACCGCATCATGCTAGGACGTTTTTAGGCATTGGCACGTGGAGCGCAGACACAAAATACCACATAAAGACACACACACACATACACACACACACACACACACACACACACAAGTCATGGGGTGTAAGTAGCTGTGGCAGATGAGCAACAGAGAGCTTCCTCCAGGGAGAGCAGATATGAACAGAGCCCTGTTTTGCCTACAGGCTGCAGGGTGATAACTAGCCTCACTGGGGATGGAGGTACCTGGCTTGGAACAAACAATATGAGTGCTTGGAGGGGAGTAGATGCAGTCACTTAGCCCTGCGGCTTTGTGGATGAAGAGCATCAAGAAGACTCAAGACGTGAGTCACCAAAGCATTGGACAGGTATGGTTAAGCAGGGATAATCCATGGAATGGAAATGTAAGGCAGCCCTTGCCTGGGGTAAGCCACACAGGAGTTCCTGCACACTGGTGGTGAGGAACTTATCCTTGGCCTGACAGATGTGTTGGTTAGGTGGGCAACTCACGTTTCATTATTTTGGCTATGTATGTGTGTGTGTATGAGGGGGGGGGGGGGGGGGTGATTAGGTCCATGAGGATGATCAATTCTGGGAATCCAAATATACATCACTGGGAGTGACAGCGGTGCCTGCTCGACCACATCTGTGACATGAGACTGCTAGTAACAAATTTGAATCCTGACAAAATGTCAACCCACCGCAACCAAATTCTGGACATAGCCCCTCCAGTGGCTGTCCCTCCTAAATGTCAAAGCTCAGCACGTTGTCCCGATGGAGCACTCAATTACCTCTGGCTGACTCAGCATGGAGCACACACGTGGAGATTAATAAGTTATGGTTCCATGTTTATGAGGAAAGCTTCTCAGAAGATAGCCCAGATTAGAAGGGCAACAAAGTCACTGCCTTTTTGTCTTTTCCATTAAAATCTTGGAGCAAACAAGCTGAGCATAATTGTTACATTTCCATCACATTTCAGAAGATGAAAGTAGGATAAAAATGACATGATGGAGCTTGGGCTTCCTGATTTGTTCACACAGATCAATGGGCTCTCCAGACACCCACAAGCTGTTCCCTCCCCTCGCTCATCAATGATCCACATAAAAATGTGGATGAAATTCTTTTTCACTGGCCAATGCCACATATCAGCCATAATTAACATTGTGTGTGTGTGTGTGTGTGTGTGTGTTGTTGTGTGTGCAGGTGTTCTGGGACCAAGCAGGGGCTTAGCACCAGTTAGATCAGCCATCATTTATCACTGTTCAAAGAACAGCTATGAGGAATCTCCCAACCAGCTTTGCACACATCCAGTCCCCTTCAGTAAATGCAAGCATGCACACACAAGCACAGCATGGAAAACCTGTGTGCGGTGTACATGCATCAATATTGGCATTATTCATTGTAGCCTATCTCTTCATTCATCACACACCCACAAACACACAAAACATGACATTGTGTAAACATGTGTACACTACGTATGACCACATACAAAGAACACAAACTGAGGGATGCTTTATTACCAATGCATGCCACAAGCTATGGCCCATTGACTATGGAGTAGTATTGACTTCTGCCTCACACTCGGTATTTGAGTCAAGAGCCTTTGGAGCAAAGTGTTTTGACAATTGGCACCAACCAAAAAGATGTAGTTATCAAGGACCTGTGAACTACTATCCACTAATCAGCTAACAATACTGGCCTCTCCCTCTGGAGCATTGCCAATAATTACACCTAGATGACCCTCCAGGAAATGATCCATAATGAACCTAGTGTCACTTAGGAATGTGCCCAAGAATCCAATAGGTAGTAGTTAGTAATAGGTATCACTGTTTTCAAGCCACATCTCTACTGGGTCACTAGCCTAAGCCTGTCTTTCCATACACACACTGAAACAGATGGTGAAGGTGTGATGATCTAGTTCTGGGCACATGGGACAGAACTTTGACAGGGGGTAGCTGGCAGAAAGGACAGCCTAGTTGAACCAGACTGGACCGAACAAAATGAACTCGTGGCCACCTCACAAAGGGGTGTTAGATTCCAATTGTTGTCTCATGATATTATCTCACTGATACACAACAAGCTTGTCGAAGGACGGTGTGTTATTTGTGACAACGTTGAGAAAGAAAACAAGACTTTTGTAAATATTTCTCTAATGCTTGGCATTTGGGTCTTGATGCCAAGCTTAATGTCTACTGATGGCCCTTGTCTGCAATTCTGGATATTCCATTCTATTAAAATGTCCTTTAACAGCAATGACGCCTACTTGTGGGAAGTTGCCAAAAAGGTCAACAGCGTTACCTACTTGACATGGCCAGTTAGAAGAAAAAACAGCAACTCCAGGCTGACTGGAAAACTATTGATCTGATAGCCTCTCCTGTAAGAGGGTTAATATAAGAGTGAATTAGCGGGCTAGTCAGTGATGACCCCTTCATTAGGGCAGTGGTGCTTGCTACCACCCAATGCTAACAGTCTATGAGCTTCAGCTGACAAAGTCCCTGAACTCTAAACTAAATCTCCAACACATGTTATCTACAGTACTGGCCATGTTTCAATCCACTTGCCTATTGGATACAAGTAACACAGAAAGTCTTTACTGAAAAGGGCTATGGTTAGAAGGATTAGAAACATACACCCCTGACTTTTTCTGGGCTGTTTTCGTCAAAATAACAAATTGACTCACAGCGCTTTCTACAAAAGTAGGGAGTGTATCTTTTTGCTTCCAACAGAGAATGTTTTCCTACACATCAGCCATAGATACCAGTTGTGAAATACGTCGCCAGTGTTTGATTTACGCCAGAGACGTTTATTCGAATACTACTGAATCTGGCACTCACCTCTCACAGTTTATCATGAGAATCCACGTCAACAATAGCTGATTTGACACACATGTGGTAACCAGGTGAAAGCAGAAAGACAGGTAGGTCATAATTTAACAGTTAATTTCAATTGACCACACCTAACCGATGTCCAGTCAACATTCCCAAGGGGTGAGAGGTATGTAAATATGTAATAAACATATTTATACTACATACAGACATGGTCCAAGAAAAAAATGAAAATCTGCAGTAAATAGAAATACACAAAAATATTCCATCCTGTTTTATTACATAAACTCTTTTCATTTTCTAATAGGAATTGCTAACAGGCAATATATGGCAGTCTTTGGGCATTGATCTTGCCACCTAGTTTAATCTATTTGTTCATATTTAGCATTGTTAAATCTTTTCACTCTCCCTGTTCTCACATTCCTTCAGATACCATCTACCCTGTAGTCTACAAATGTTTATATCAAAAATGATGTTTGATTAAACAATTGTTACTGTTATCATTTTATTTACATCATACAGTCTACACATTTGGGGAATTAGAAGGTTATTTAGATTATTGTGTTGTGATTTTGTGAACAACTATGTTCAGTTAAGGTTTAGACTTAGATGTTGAAAAAATAAATGAACTTTGAGAAGGAGGTCTTGACATTCCTGCTCTCACTGAAAAAGCCATGACAAAAGTCGTGCCTTTGGACATAGAGTGACTGCATTGCTACAATGAAATCGAGACAAGTGGGCGTTTCTACCGAACCAAATCATGCCATTTGACAAAGACAAATGCAGTGTGTCTGTTGGGAATGACTAAAGCTGTAAAATACAGTATGGTATATGGCTTAACAAGTATCGCATGTTAAACAGAGTTTACCATGAATTGAAGATAATTCACGTTGGAAGGGGCAATCGTTTCCCAGCTTGTACAATAAGCTAGGCAAGGCCACTCTGATAAACTTGACTTACCTGTGCTGCTCATACTAATCCTTGGATGTGTTTATATATCTAGTAGATGTTGCCTGCACACGATGTAATCCTACTCACTGAACGTATCAGGAAAGCGGTATTCACTTGACAATGATAAATTCTGTCGCAGTCTCCTGCCTCTCTGAACGATGAATAGGACAATGTTGACGTGCTCACACCAAAAGAGGCTATTTGACGCGGACAATTTTTACTCTGTTATGATTTAACAAAGCACTAAACAGTGATAACGTCATCTGCACTGATGTCGCGCTCCCTCTCCGGCCGACAGCACGGGATGGGTGTGGGCGGATGATCGGTCAAGAAAAACTCTTGCGCCGCTGGTTCAGCATCCCCAGAAGCAAGTGATAAATATCGCCTCCGACAGACCGACTAAGGTAGGTGCATCGCATGTGTGGGAGCTGCAGTCTTTCTTAAATTAATATGTGCCTATGAGATTGAAATTGTCCTATTCTTGGACTACAACTGCCAAGCGGACTGACGCTTAGATTTCGCAATACACACTGCAGTACAGAAACAACACCAATAGAACAGAGGACTTCTAAACATGTGTAGTACTAGATAAAATGAAAACGGCAAGGTTTGGAATATGCATGCCTACATCAACAGTCAGAAACATTGTATTTACCAATAGCACTATAATTCCACTGCTAAATGCGTATTTGACGGAAATAATATGTACGAAATTATCACATACTTAATCAGCACTGAAAATCCCCTGGGTTGCAATAAAAAATAGGCTAAAGCGAGGTGGCCTACTGTAAAATGTTATTGGTTTTGCTGTCACCCCCTCTAGTGGTGAAAATATTATACCACACAAGATAGGGACAAATAAACTGGAAATGTTTATTACAAGCTAGCAAAAGTGAATACTTCATTTAGTACTATTTGTAACAATTTTATCATTATTGCCTGGAAAACATTGTAACAGACAGGCAGCTACACTCCACAAGATCCAAACGTATACGTCATATATGCGCGACTCGCCGTGCCATCCTTTACGCATGTGGTTGTGCTTGCGGATAGGATACATTGACTCTATACTTGCAGGCGGGACACGCATCTAATATCTTTTAGCACCACTGGTTAGCGAGGGATAACCATACAAATAAAGACATGGACGAAACACAAAGTGAAAGTTTTACTTTGGAAATTATACCTCAAGACAGAGAAAAACAAGCACCTTCCTGTCCTCATGGTAAGGTGTCAAATTATAGTAGCTAGCAATCGTGGTAGCCTATGTTAACGGCCTGTAATAGCCTCATTTGATTCATTGTACGAATGTTGTCCGTTGACAGGTCCCACGCTTTTATTTGAGAAAACCAGCAGAGGGGAGGAAAATGGCAGGAGGTTCTATGCTTGCTCTGCGTGCAGAGATAGAAAAGACTGCAGCTTCTTTCAGTGGGAGGATGATAAGGTAGACTGGCCATAATAAGTAGGATGAATTGGATGTCACTTTGTCAATTTAGCGTTCCTTTATTGAAATTCAATGACATAAATTGATACGACGTCGTATGTCCAATTTAATTAACGATTGTTACGTGTTAGGTGTCTGAAGCTAGGCTTTTGGCCAGAGAGGATCACATAAGGTCTAAGAAGCCCTCTTTTACCCACCAGGAGTATTGCACAAGGTAAGGAGTCTCTCTGTGTTTTCTTACATAAAATTCGATTGATGTTTTTTTTCCAACTGTAATTGTTGTGATTTACGTGCCCCTCAGATTGAGCAAGTTCCTAGCCCTTCCTGAGGACCAGAGGAAGTTCTGCCTGGACTGCCAGACTTTGCTCTTACCCAACGAACGTGAGGCCCACGCCTTTCACAGGCTGCGTGAGGATGGTCTCACAGCATCCCAGCTCCAACGGCCAAGCAGGCTGCTACGCCCTCTGGAGAACAAGAGCAGTAATGCCCAGTATTTGTTCGGCAACTCTAGCTGTCAGTTTCTCCTGGACACGCTGACAAACCTAGGCTACAAGAAGGTGCTGTGTGTGGGCACCCCCAGGTGAGACGAAATGGCATACATTATTTTCAATGAACTGTAGTGGTGCGAAGTTCCATAGTCACATGCATGTGAATAAAATATGAGCATTTAGTTGCCTGACACTTCAAAGCGTATCAGTAAGCCATCTTTATTAAAGCATGTTTCCAATTGTTTCAATGAGACTCCATGAGTGGATCAAGCTACACAACCAGGAAAGCAAACAGCAGCAAATGAAGAGTCTCCTGTTGGACATTGATTTCAGGTTTGTCGATACTTACAATCAGTTATAGATAATAAAATAATAGAATTACAGTAGATGTCTGCATGTAGACACACTTCTTGTCTGAATATTCTGTAGTGTGTTTGTTTAAGAAGATAACAAATTGGAGAATGTTTAAGTAGTATGAGTCTCATCCGTTCAGTGTATTCTGTGACGGACTGAATAGAAAATGGAAGGAATTGAAACATAGTGGGAGTCACAGAGACTTGAGATGACAGAACTCCATGTGGTTGGGCCAAGCCTGACTGGCAGGGGGTCTAAGGAGGCGGATGGCTGGGTAGAGGGGCTCAGTAAACTGGTGGTGCACCCTGTCAAACACCGGCATCACAGCCGTTGAGAACTCCTGCAGAACCCTCATCGTCTCGGCGTCGTAGAACCCCAGCTGCCCCTTCTCGTAGTGGACCCACACGCCCACCTTGCCTGGAGGCGCCCGGCCAGCGCCGTTACACGGCACGTTCTTGTTGTTGTGCCAGGCGGAGAGACGCCCCTCCCAAAGCTCCACGCACCACGAGTTCCTGTTGCGCCCGAGTTTGGACCCTTTTTCCCGCCCTTTCCGCTTCAGACTGCCGTAGGTCACCCCTACCGCCCAGGCTGTGCAGCAGCGCATGTCTGCCTCCCAGTAGCTCTGTCCGGTTGTCACAGCGGCCGAGCCCAAAGCACAGCAAACCTTGTCAAATTGGAGAGGATGCTCTGGGTGAGACTGGGTTGAGTGAGTGTAACACAGGCCCTGGCCCTCCGTGGTGATGGTCAGTAGAGGATGACAGGTGTGCTTGTCGAGCATCACTGGGGAAGAGTCTTACAAAAATATCACACAGTCCATTAGATGTGACATTTGGAGATTTAACCCTGTTTGACACATTTTTTCAATAGCATTATTATTAGTTTGATAAACATAAAAAGTGGACTGAAGGCGGGTTTTTTTTACCCAGGAGTAGAGTCTTTCTCACGAGCTTGGCTCTTAGGTCTTTACAGATGGTGCGGAGCATTTTTAGTAGTCTCTCAGACCTGTCCTTATTCAGCCTGATAGCTGCCTCAGAGTCATTGGGCTTCTTTTCACTGTGAAAGGGTGGAACAAAGTAGTGACAGTCTGAAGTTACTTCAGTAGACCTAAGCATTAAGTGACGTTGTCTCCAAGTCATAGTGTTTGCTTTGTAAACAAATATATATGTTACCTGAAATTTTCAAGCTTGATCTATTGAAAAGGGATATTATGTTAGTCAGAAAAACAAAGTAATGTTATTATTGTAATTTTATTAATCAAAGACATTAAAGATTGCCAGTGTTTGAATCCCACCTTCAGGTCTCCTTCGGCCTCTCCGCTCTGCTCCATGCCCTTCTGGGTGAATTTGATGGCCCTGTAAACATGGCCCAAGTGCTGGTCCCAGTCTTTGAGGACCTGGTTCAGTTTGGTGCTGGTCTCCTTTAGCTCCACGTCCAGTGATTCCAGCACCGCCTCTTCGTCTGCCTGCAGCACTGTCCTCATGGCTTGGAACCTCTCCTGCACCTTTTGCTTCACCACCTCTGTGCTCCGCTTTGTTAAATGAGAAACGAAAACGCCATGGAAGGTCGATTCGTGTCAGAGCTAGGCTTATATCCCCCCAAGCCATGATGCATTGTCTATCAATGAACGTCTAACCCATGGGGGTCTCAGTAATTACTATTGTGGAGGATATTGCAAAGCTCATTGGCTGCGAGGGTGCACTTACGGTTAAGTCCGCCCTGCGTTTCTTTAAGGACTGGATGTGGGCTGCAGCCCTGGTTCTCTCTGCCTGCAGCTCCTCCAGGCACCTAGTCAGTTGCTTCTGTGCACAGGAATGCAAAGGAACCAGATGCATGCTTCAACCAAGTATTGTACGTCCATTTCAGGCTAGTCTTTGCGATCGCCTCAAGGAAAGCTTGAGTGTGGCAAAATATTTCATAATCCAACACGCATACCTGTGTGAGTTTCCCAGCTTCCGCCAGTTTGCGTTGCAGTTTGGGCGACCGGGGATAGGGCTGAGGAACACCGTCCCTGGTGAAGTCTAACGAAGTCGGAGAAAGACCACCGTCCTGTTGTACCAACTGAACACCCACAGAGGGAGCTATACAACTCTGGGTTGAAGGTCCCTGACCCACCAAGGAGGGCCTTTTATCTGCCATTTCTGAGGAAATATTGAATCATTTTTACTGGCTTCTGCTTTAAATTATTTGAAACCTTATAGGTTTGAGCTTGGTAATGCTTTTATGGTTTTACGTAACGTGTCTAGGACAGGACTGGTCATGTTTAACATTTTCTGTCAAAACATGTCTAATCTGAGTCAATGTCATGTAGTTTAGTTTAGTCAAAGTGAGCGCCTATGTGAACCAATTGCCACCATACAATTGAAAACACACATCATGATAAATTATCTTCATTTAGCCTCAGTTTTTCTTAAAACATGAAAATGCTTTGAGAGGCTTGTGAATTGTTTAAACTCTTCATGAAGATAGTCAAAGACCAGGATTATGCGCAACTGAGGTTCACAACGCCTATTTTTTTCGCAAACATGCAGTCTTTGACTTGTGAGTAAAAAAAAAAAAAAATGTGTAAAAACATTGTAGAATATAAATGGTATGCAGGCTTACCTCTGATCCACGTTCAGTGTTGTGAGTATGTGCCTGGGTGTAAAGAATGTGTCTGATCGAACTGGGGAGGGTGTGTGTTGTCAGGTAGCATGTTGCAACCTGTACTTTGTAGAAACACCTTGATCAAGGCGTTTGTTTTGCGGCTGCCCAATTTTTTTGAATTAAAATGGTTAATATAAATATGTTAACAGAACCGTTGCGATTGTAATCAGTTAAATCCAATACTTTTATCTATAGCCTTGTTGTACGAAAGCAAAGTAGTTGTCCCAACAGTTTATGGTTGCATGTTAAACATACCCTACCAAACTTTTGTGTTAACCATGTTACTGTAAACTGTTATTAACACGTAAATATAATTTCTGCCAGATATGCCCAGTTCTATGGCACAGACGAGTTCTGCCACTACAACATGTTCAATCACCACTTCTTCGGGGTAGAGGTAAGAGTTGCTCTGTTGACTATGCAGAGTGCTGTGAACTGAGAGGCTTCACACTGTTTCTTTGGTTCCCCACAGGAATCCAGTGTGGTGCTGCAGTCCTTCCTCTCTGAGGATGGCGGAGAGAAAGTGGTGATGGTGGCGGACCCTCCCTTTGGGGGCCTGGTCAAGCCCCTGGGCCTCTCTTTTTCCCGGATTTCGCAGACATGGAAAGAACAGCAAACTCTTGGTAATAGTCTATTTAAAACTATGTTCTCATATTTCGGGTGTGTATTTTTGGACTGTTGTGATGAAGTGATCACCTATGCCTGTGTGTGCGTGCGTGCGTGCGTGTGCGTGTGTGTGTGTGTGTGTGTGTGTGTGTGTGTGTGTGTGTGTGTGTGTGTGTGTGTTTCTCCAGAGAGCAGCAATGTGGAGATGCCCATGATCTGGGTCTTCCCCTACTTCTTTGAGGCTCGTATCGTGGAGTGCTTCCCTTCCTTCATCATGCTAGACTATCAGGTACCATATCCCGTCACTCTAGAACAGTGGTTCTTAACCTGTGTTCGATCAAACCCCCAGTTTGTTGAGTCAGTCTCGGGTTCGGCGGAAGTCAAGACGTATACACTGTGTGCGTGTCAGTTCCGTACATCGGGTTCGGTGAAGGGTACGAAGGCTTCGGGAATGCGCGTATGAACAGGGTTCAGTACCTCCAACCAGGTTAAGAACCATTGCACTAGAAGTAACCAAAACATTTAAGGACCTTCATACTTTCATTCTCGTCTGGTTTTGTCATGTCACATCTTGCAATGTGATTCACCTGTGGCCAGGGATGGGTGTCTTGAAGATTTGCACCATACTAGTACTTTTTAACAATACAACTGATTGTTCTGGTACATTTTCAAGTTTAAAACTAAAAACAACCAACAAGGTTCTTTTAAAGAAACTATTACAGATGAATAGAGTCTAAGTAAATAAATTTAAAGAATCAACTATTTACACAGAAGGTATCAAGCAATTATTTCAAACAAATAGGGATCATAGGAATGTAAAACTAAATAAATAATTGGTTACTGTAAAAGACAGTGGCAAGGATAGGACCCCGCGGGCAGGAACAGTTCTGGTTCTTCTGGAGTAAGATCAACATTTTATCTCAGATCCTGTCACTCCGAACACGTTCAGCATCCCAGATTTTTCTCATACAAAATATGCAAAATAAGATATGATGTGTTCATATTTATTACACTATCGAGCCAAACTCCCCACCTTGATCAGAACTCTGTAAATTAAACTGAATTTATGAATAACAGTTTAGAAGATGCTCCTTAATTAATCGGATTGAATTTATTGAACACCCACACCTTAACAATCAGCTGGCCAACAAATACTTGTAATCATCGACCCATTTTTATATCATTTGGTCAACTACGTAAGTAGGCTCTACTCTAGTCTCCTACCGTATGTAGAAATAGTTCAACTGTATGTTCATCGACCTCTGTTTTAGTCTTAACTGTACATACCCAGCGAGCAGCGCAATTGCAGGCTGTCAAAAACGGCATTGTTCTGCCAGTACCCCTAAGCATTTCACTAACAGTTTGGAAAGTGTTATGGAAAATCTAAATATGAAACACAGCGAGACCAAATAATAAAGTCCCATAGTCGTATTTTGTTGAAAAAAGGTGCTTCTGCCAAGGCTCAAATGTGTTTGGATCAGACTGCTGGTCAAAAGGTGACACCCCTTTCCCCAAGCATTATCTTATCTGCAGACATCCTGTCTCCAGTGTGACCCCTTCAGAAACAAATGACAACCTTTGCTCGTCTCTAAACATAGCATTAAAACCCTTTAGTTTGCGATATGCCGCTGTGGTCAATCCGTTAATACATCAACCAGTCGGAACAGTCATGCATCATCAAATACGATTGAAAGTCATCAAAATTCTGCCTTTACAAAAGACATCTGCCTTCGCAAGAAAAAGATGTTTGGCAACAGGCATTGTCAGCATAAAGTACATGTAAATATAATCTTGTTACGTTTGAGCAAGGTTGCTAGTTGACATTGTTACTTGTACCAATGTCTCTGACTCTGTGTTTGTATACTACAGCATGTTGATGTGAGTGAGGGCGTGCCTCGGATAGAGTTCTGTTATCTGTATTGGGAATAGAAAAAACGCATTATAAATTTATTTCTTCATTATATTGTAAATTGTGTGGTTGGTAAGATAAAAATCTATGAGTTCATTTAGAAATTATAAATACCAAATTTTCTTAACTTGTTCAGAACGGCGAAATGTTAACGTTAGAGCTTATCGATACCACAACTTTCATAATTTAACCACAGGACCAGTTTGACACTGGGTTTTGATGCACATCCCTACCTGTGGCCTGGTTTGTGGTGAAAAAGAAAACATAGTCAACTCTCTCTCCTCCCTCCCTCTCTTCCCCCACCAGGTGGACTATGAGAACCAGCCCATGTACAAACACGGCAAGACGGGCAGGAAGCAGACCCCAGTCAGGCTCTTCACAAACCTTGCTCCAAGAGACATAGTCCTTCCTAAAGAGCAGGGGTACAGGTAATAACTCATACATTCCTGTTTTGGTACACACAAAGATTTCTGCAAAATGTAGTGGTGGGCCTTGGAAGTATAGTTTTCATTTGCGTTCCCCTTTCTTTTATACCTCTTAGATTCTGTTCCATTTGCTCGAGATACGTGTGCTCCCTGAACAGGCACTGTGCGAAGTGCAACACATGTCCCTCAAAGGTACGCGTATGTTTAGTGTAGCAGCCCAGAAAACAGTAGTGTGGCAAGCTTGTAACAGTCCCTTGAAGTCAATACAATGAACGCTTTTCCTTTTTAGGATGGCAGGAAGTGGAAGCACTGTGACCTGTGTGAGAAATGCGTGAAGCCATGTAAGTACCCCATCGTTTGGTGGTTGTAAAACGTCATTCTTAGAAGACAAGCCGTTGTCGAAGGAACCCTCAGCGGTGGTGTAATGTTGTGAAACCTCACACTTTACTACCCCCCCAGCCTGGCGCCACTGCTCGTCGTGTGCCCGCTGTGCCCTCCCAGATCACCCATGCGGGCAGACCCTGAACCAGCAGGGATGCTTCAGCTGTGGCAGCCTGGCGCACAAGCGCAGGGGCTGCCCGCTCAAACACCAACATAAGCCTAGCAATAAGTAGGTTGTTTTCACATTTATAGCTTTGATTTAGAGGAGATTTACATTGATTTATACTTAATTACATAAATTATTCTTGTTGAAAAGATAAATGTATTGACGCCTTGTAGATGTGTAAACATTCTGTATGTTCTGTCTGTGTTCATTTGTGTGGCAGATCAAAGGTCAAGCAAAGCAAACATCTGCACAATCATCGACTCAACAAACCAAAATCGAAGAGGAAGAAGTCAGGGGCAGCTCGCAGGGCTAAGAAGCTGACCGCCCCTGGCTCATCAACCTGAACCACCCTCAACAGAAGTATGAGATTCTGCTTTGATTGCTGCTCAGATTTGATTTAGTTATGAGCGATCGGATGCATCCCATGTACTTCATGAAAAATTTCACATTATTAGACAGAGATATCATAAACGGCTGTAACATAATAATACATGACTAAATGTATGTCTGACACACTGAAGAGACTACAGAAAGACATGCTATGGGGAACAAGGTTTATGCTGTTGATAGAAATAAATGCACCTATTTTAACGTTGGCAAATAAAATTTGCATTTGTTTACTTTTTTTAAATGCCTCAGTTTAAGAAACAAATTTCGACATTGTTGTAGCGTGTGTACTTACAGAACAAAGAGTTTGCAACCATTGGTAAGAGTAACAATTGGCTGCTACATCATGTATTATTTTACTGTGGAAAATTACCTGTGGCAGCCATTCCTAAATCTGGTATTTATTGCAAAAACAATTTAGACTAAAACAAAATCCAATAACAATTGAAAATACAACTGCAAGCAATGATACAGGTGGGCGGTATAAATAAATTATTACAGGAAAAAAGTACATTTAGAAATGGGCATAGAACTCACTGAAAATGTAGATGTTTGCACAACCACCAAATTACATAATCTTAAGTATCATAGACTGCAAAATAAGACTTAACATTTTGTTTTAAGAGGTTTTTTTGTGTAACTTTGTATTAAGGCCTGAAAAACTGACGTTGATGAGTAGACCCACACATCAGATAAAACTGCATAGCAGCAGCGACTTTAGTAGGTGCGATAAAAATCTACTGTTTTCATCAATTTATTCATTGCCATACCAGCCAGTTGCACAAATCCTGGGAGCAGATACATGCGCTGGATTTATTCATGGATACGCCATACACGGTCACTATTACATCTAACCAAATCACAAACCACTTCATAACCCTACGTAAACATGATAAAAACATAAAAAGGAACCATAAACATAGTACGGAAACCTTACGAGCGCCGTCCACAACATTAAAGAGCTCGCATGCTGGGAGTTACAACTGACGCCACATTAAGTCATGTTTCTTTAAGTACAGAGACGTCTGCCTGGCGCGGTTGTGACCTACAACACCAAAATAAATTTTAAGTTAATCCAGCTAAAACACAAATCCAAGATCTTACAAATCTCTCTTTGACATGACAAATATCTGATTTGCTACAGCTATTTGACACCTCATGTCCCGTAATCGCTATTAAAGGACACAATTCAGCGTCTGTGAGTGTTTTTAAAAGCGCTTTATCAATATTATATATTGTTATTCTTTTTATTCATTTTACACAATAACATCGCTACCGCTGGAATCTCACTCAACGAAAGTTGCATGTAGCAACGTGTTTTAATGTTCCTTAAAAATGCTGTGTTTTCTGGTAATTGCAATTACAGTGCGTGACAATGTCTGAACAACTTCTCTCATCAAGACGCAACAACACTCACGGTTACAAGATGATTCCCACACACTGCCACGCGAGGGCGGATGCGCCACTGTCCGCAGCTACATGAGGGAAAATGAATTCTAAAAATGCATTTTGATGTACTGTGCCCTCGGTTTTGAGAAATCAACAAGACATTCAATACAGTTAATGTCGAGAGCTGGAAGATGGAATCCTGAAGCTTTTATGTAATTTGGATTGATGGTTTAAGACTTATACACTTTGAGAAGACCATAAGTTTAAGAAAAACGGATGGACTTCTCATTTATAATGGTTGCCAGCAGATAAGGAAATGTATCTCACTGCAAGGGGAAAAGTTATACAATTTGAGCTGTAACCAAAACAATACCTTTTTTTAAATTTGTTTTTACACTTGGAACTTTGAACTGCTGCTATAGCACCACCAAAATAAAGAATGAGAGTGCATGGCACTGGTTGTAGTTTTGGGAGGACCTGGACTTTTGTACCAGATTTGGTGATTTTTTAACCATGGGAAGCGCAAAATTTGTTGTAAATGTAATTAAAATAATAATATAATAATAATAATTACAATTAAAATTGTTACCCAATCTTATTTTTATGTTTGTACTGTATTGTTATTAGCGCTAAGTTGGGACAATTTCACATGTAGGGCCTAGGCCTAAATGTTCATTGTATTTTAATGAAACATTTGATAAATCATGTCAATCATTTCCAATGTAAAATATTTGAAAGTGGATATTCTTTTGAACGCAAGTTTTTCCAAATACAAATTTACCTGGTTAAGTAAAGATTGAAAATGGTAAACTACAGACACCGCACGAGGGTTAATGTGTGAAACATTTCTGTAGTTCTATAAAACTTTACTAGTAATTCTCTATAGTAATCATACGTAATATATTATAGGAAATATATGATTATTTCAAAGTTGTATATACTTCCTCCCTGATCCCTCATGGTGGTTGTCAAGGCTGGAAACAGGAACATGAACATTACTTTTTTTAAAATACCAAGACCAGGTTTTGTTCAGTACGTATAATATTGTAAACAAAATCAAATGTTTCACACTAGATTCAATTGTAGGTTCTTAGGCAAGATGTGATGCATTTTTGCTCTGCTAATTACAAACCGCTATGTGAGGGTGGGTTGGTTATCAAGACTTTAAAAAATGTAAAATGTTTGTGTTCTTTCCTAGACAAATTGGCAACCCTAAGCAAATGGAAATAGGGGTAAAAGGGGCCCTATAGGCTCACTAATCCTGCACTCTAGGGTGACCACCGGTAATACGTCACCATTGTGACTAATTAAAAACACATACAGACACATACAAACACCCATTGATGTTGTTTTTTATTTGACCAACATTTTCATGTGATTTGCAGTTGGTAGTAAACACTGTGCTTTGTATTCAAGTTTGAGAACTAAATAAATAGCTACATAATTCAGTGAGTTACAGCAGCTGAAGCAAAATGTGTTGAACCACACGAGTTTCCTCTACTAAGATAACTTAGTAATAAATGTACGTTTATTTTGGAGTTTTCTCCAGAATGTATGCTCTGATTATACGATAATTCCCAGAAACAATTGACAATGGCTGAGATCAGTGTTATTGACAAATAACCCATTCAAACCAATGATCAGTTGTTTTCTCTTCACAGGGGGAACAGCAAAAATCCACTGAATGTGCTGTGATTCGCTAGATCGTCGAAGATCTCTTTGCCGCTCCACAGTTTCATGTAGACCTCATCTCCCTGCCCCAGCTCTAGGGTGACCCCGTTTGCCGCATTTCCACTAATGCCTTGCTGTTGATCATACACGGAGAATATGCGTTGGTTGTTTTTATGCAGTGTCATAGCCATGATGCGATTTGCTTGTGCATGACCGGAGAACCTGAAGTAGTATACTCCGTTTACCGGTGCTGTGAAAATTCCTAGAGCCCATGAAACACAGATACATCAATAAAGTTTTACTTCTAAACGAGCTGTATGGTTCAATGGTTACTTGAAGTAAATCTGTTTACCTGTCTCTTGGCTGTAGTGGTTGCCAAAGTTTGTAATGATATTTTTGAAGACAAGCGTTCTTTCATCTTGAAATGGTCCAACGTGTGCACTATCAAGCAGTAGCAGAGAGGCGGAGAATGCCACCTTCGGTGTTTCTTTAAACAAGGTAAATTACGGATTCTTGAAATATATTCAAAGTTAATTACTTTTCACAGTTTAACGATAAAAATGTAAACAAATATGAGACTGCGTACAAACATGACTCCTCAAATTAGGTGACGATAGTTCACCCATTTTAATTATTTTTATGTTTTTCATGACATCATTAATTTAGCCTAAGAACAAATTATAATGTTGATCATATAGGTCACGCGTGCTGTTACGTCATACAAAGGGCTGAGGGTAAGAGAATGAGGGAAAGGGCAACTACAGTTGAGACTTGGCACCTGAATGACTTATTATCAGAAATTGTCCTCGACGTGAAATAAAAACTTCTCCTTCATCCGCCTACTCTGCTTACTTTATTTGTTCTTTGCTGGAAAAACTTTGACCACCAAATGGACGAGTTGTGTAGCGGCATCGCTATGTGTGAGTCACCGGGATTGTCCCCGAATGTAAATCTAATTTGATCAGTACTCTTGGTTGCAATACCCTGCCACAACAAATATGACACAAATGAGCAACCGTGGTCTCCGTCTCCGAAAGATGATGCGAAACAACGAGATCCTTAGAATAAAGTCAAAAAAGGGTAAGAGTTTGACCTATAGTGCACATTTCTTTGGTTGCCAATATTGAAAGGGATGGTTTCTACATGGTATGTCTACATGGCCAACTACATAGGAAAAAAATAATTACTTTAATCAACAAGGCAATTTAAGAACGTGAAACACTGTTTACTTTGTTTAATTACGAAATAAATAATATGCTTATGATGGGCGAGGTTTTTGGGCACAATGTATCAGGTCACGCAAAATGGCCCTAGATAGGCAACGCTGCTACAGTCTGCAAGTGTGGGGGCCCAGGTATACGACTCTTGTATTGGAGCTATAATTTTGTGCTACACCCCACCACTACTACTAACGAACAATAACTACGTCACTGATATACATTTTAAAAGGCGGCCTTGGAAGGTAATATCTATAATTTCCATCACATTTTTCCAAATGCTTATTTGGTTTGTGTGGCAATTGCGCAACGTAGGGGGTGACGAGGGAAATTAAAATCTACATGTAATTTTTTATATCATTTATTGTACTAGATTAAGCGTTAAATTGACGTCCCTAACAATGCTATATTTAACACTGTTTAACTACTGGTCTTTAGTGTCAAATATTATACCTATATCACTGTAGACTGTGTTGCGCTGTGTAGGGCATATTTGAATTAACTAAAGGCCAATGGAATTAACTGTATTTTATCTCAACTACCCTGAGAACAGATTTTACTAAAACCTATTTTTTGCACAATTTGTTTTTACTCTTGTTTATAATTACCATAAAATTACAGTCAATTATTACATTATTAAAATAACTTCAAAAGGTAAGATAGTAATAACACAATTTGGTTTGTTGAGCCTACCTTCCCTCTCTTTCTCCAGTGCCTTGACTCTAGAAGTTAGTTCTGTCAGTTGTGTTAAGATTTCTTTTGGTAGTACTGTGTCTTGGGCTAGTCCCACAGACAGACTACACAGTAATATCAGATAGGTCAAAGCCATTGTCTTGCGGGATATTTTTCTCTTAATCTTCTCTCTGGTTCTGGATTGCCACAGTCTTTTAGAGGTCAAACTAGAGGCCTCATTTTTATAACCCATGCTCCGGGGACGATTAACCCTTAGCCCCTTGCTCAATCTGGTGTAGTCCCCACCTCCCCTTCAAGCTATCAGGCAAAGTCCTATTTGTTTAGATCCTTCATAATTTTTAAGACTACAAACAGGAATGACACAACATATTTGTAAACAGTGTTGAGTAATGTCAGGGAGGATTTCAAAAAGTGACCCATGAGTGTACCAAGAGGTAGGCGAAATATTAGTTGAGCAAGTCATTTCTTAAAATCCTTCCTTGATAAGATTTAATATAAAATTACCAAGAAATCACTACTCAAGTAGGCCTACAATTTAAACAACAAAAAACACAATTAAATAAAATGTAATTATAAATAAAAATATTTTCTTAAATATTAAACGAAGTAACGTTTGTTGAATGTTTACAAAATAGGAAAAAAGCAGAAACAGTAAACAAAGATTGTTCTCCCATAGAAATATAGGCCTCAGGCCTGAAAGAACATAGCTGATTGTGATGGAACATAGGGCTGATCCATTACTCATGTACGGATATCTTCAGACAGTTAACTAAAGTACTTACTGTACTTTAAAAACGGCATTAACTGTATTCATGAAAGTTACCTGGACCAGTGCCTTTTCACATCACCAGATGAGACCAGATGCTCTATCCTGCCTGTGCATACAGCTGCCTGTCGGAAGTGTTCCCATTATTTCCAGTTGTAGCATTGTCCTCCCCAGTTCATCCTTTGTTGCCCCCGATCCTTATTTCCAGCTAGTTCTGGTTGTTCTTGAGATAAACCATCTGCTCCACCCCCATGTCTCTCAAGTCCTTCAGTTCAGACTAGAGGGTAAAGTTACAACAGGCTGTCCCTACTTAAGGATACCACTCGCAATGCCTTCCTTACTATAATCACTCCGTAGTCTTCAGTGAAGGACCCAAATGCTATCAACTGTAGAAATACTGTTTTCATCATCACTAGATCTTGCATGGGATTTCCTCCCACAGTCCAAAAACATGCCGGTTAACTGGTAACTCCAAATTGCAAAGAATAAGCGGTATAGCTAATGGATGGATGGATGGATGGATCTGTAGCAGTTTAGCATGTGTTCTGAATCTCAGAATTAGAGTAGCTCTGCAGGTTACTACTGACGGTTACTCATGCACCGTTGAATTCCCGCAGCAAAAGTTTACAAATAATAGGAAGCTTCAAACTAAACATCTATCCAAGTTCAGATGTCTCTTACTTTAGACTTTAGGAGTTTATTATACTCTGTGACATTCACCTGAGTGAATCAACTAAAGTAACATTAGGGTCATCCACCCTTTTATTCTTTGTTTGCATTGTAGGCAAAGTCAGTGACATTAAAAATATGACTATTTCAAACATTTCTTGTTACTTTTCACGCGAGCTGTGACACTAGTTTTACTACGACAAGGTTGTTTAGCACTATAGATTAAAAGCTATAGTTAATTACCCATAAACAGAAAAGATGCGTGGAAAGTATAATGATTGGTTCAATAAAGGTTTAATCAAAAAATTATTTTGTGGTTTCCTAGCCTACACCCCTTTTTGTATTGTTATTATGCTGCTGCTTTTTCTATTTAGTTTTCACAAATCTAGTAAGAGGTGACATTAAATGTCCTAACATTTACCCTCAAGTATTATTATTAGATTGTAATTATACTGCTGAACATGACCTATTTTGGGAAAGTAGTCTCACAGCTAGTGTGAGAAGCAACAAGCCAATACAATGTTTTATCATTTATATCTTTCTGATTTGCCACTGATATCGCCTGCAGGCAAAACAAAAAGTTATTTATAGTTTTTAATTTATTTAAAGTTTATTATAAAAAGGAATCTTAGTAGCATGTAGTTTCTCTAATCATGAAGAATTGTCCAACAGTAAAGTTAATTGCTCAAAAAGTGTACTGTGGGTGAGTGACTAATCAGAACTTATATTTATTTATACATTTATTTATATCTATATTGACTCTATAGTTCACATTTATGAAATAATTTGCAAGCAATTCCATGTTGCCTGACCACAATTATTCAGTTGTTTTTTTAACAAAGACATGTATTCTAGCCAAACTGAGTTTCTGAATCTACAAAACTGAAAACAAATCTGGTAACTATGATAACTGTATTTCTGCTGTTTTTAGTGACTAGTTACTTGGCTGATGCCCAGCTTTATTATGATGTTGTTAGAGAAACAACTGCCAGTTACAGCGTTAAGCAGGGCCAAACTGAATCAGAGTGTGTTGGAACTCCTATACAAGCTATCGTGTCTGAGCTGAGGGAACTGAGAGGCATGGTGGTGGAGCAGAGGGTTCATCTGAAGAACACCAAGGCAGAACTAGCGGCAACAAAGGATGAACTGAAAACCGCCAAGTTTGAACTATTGTCCGCAATTGTACGACAGTGGAAGCTGGAAAGGCGACCAACGATTGCCAGCTGAACGAACAATCGTCCGTGATAGAGCGGTCCAATATCTCAATGTTTTAATAAGCAAAACACTAGACGGTTAACTTACTTCAACTAGCGTAACTATACATGTATATTATCTAGGTGTCCTTTGGAAACATTTATGTTGTCTACACATATCTGTAATGTGTTTTTTTGTCTGTACTTGCAGCATGTTTCTGTAATGTGTTGTGTTTTTTGTTCTTATAACTCATTATTGTAATGGGTTGTATTGTCTGACTTTGCAGCACATTTTCTACATGCTGCACATGTGTGGCCAATTAAATGTTGATGTTTTCTTAATTTGCTTGTTTTGTCTATTTGTATGTGTTTTCAAAAGCTGCTGTGATTTTGCCTTTCAGGGCAACCATGCTAATACTCCGTAACTTCAAATGTATTTGGGGGACCTATATTTTAAGTTTGTTGTGTCAAGATAAGGATATTTATAAATGAGATACAAGATAAATGAAAAAAACTATTTTTTTCAACATTGTGTCAATGGACACTTACTAAACACAATTTCAACTATTGCCTTTTTTCTTCTAAAGCAGAGGGCTGATAAACAACCTCTAGTCAGACAAGATGATCAATGTTTATGTTATGATTGCACGTCGCATAGTTATTAAAATTTGTTATTTTGTTAAGAAGGTAGGTAAAACATAGCCGAGCTAAGCAACAATTGCTGTAAGGTAGTGGTACCGGTTAGCAGTGCTCCATCAATCAGAACAAAGTACACCTTAAAAAATCTCCAAAGCAATGTTATTGACATGATGTATTTTATATATCTCGCACATGTAAAGTGAAAATGTGAAAGCAAGATCCCTTCTTATCCCAAAATGCCCAATCCGGAGTGCATTCTTGCGCATTTATAAAGGCTTATGAACTACACTTTTGATTTAGATTTGATATTATACAACATATGTAATTGATTGTGTTAATTTATTAGACTTTGGGAGGCGTTTGGTGGTGCTTAGGGAACGCAAATAGTCAGGCTAATTCCTGCATCACAACTACTGGCTAATACATTTTCCATTAGAAGAACAACAATAGATGACCTTGGACAATGTCGCCTCAGCAGTCAGGTATTTACATATTGAAATACCCAGATCATCACATATTTTCCCTTACATATAGTATTGTGAAAAGTCACTGATACATGTGCATTTATAATACATGTGGTTTCTGTAATTTTGAAAGTAGAGATGATATAGAGATATTAGCTCTGAAGCGCCATCATACAAGTAAAGATTTTTCATATAAAGAATATCTTAATAATTTAGTAGTTTCCTTTCATGTGTTCAATTAAGGCGACCCTATAAGTCGCTTTAGCAGCCTCTCTCCTCGGGCCAGGGGAATCTCGACACATGGGTCTCTTCGACTCTAACAGGGTTGACCTACAAAAATGTATCAACAAACATTGGCAATTACAACAACCCAGCCACAAGTATAGAAGACTGAATTGTACATCTTTATTATTACATTGGTGCATATGTTTACAGTTATGTAAATAAATTATTTTTACTAGGATAGACTTCATCAACGTTTTTCCCCTGGGTTCTTCACAGAATCGGTGCGAGGAGTCTACTTTCTAAGGTTTTCTGGGCATGGACAAAGCATGCGCACCATGGCAATCAGCTTGCTTATCAACGGCCAGCGTGTTGCCTCTGTGTATGAAGGAACATCAGGAGGAACATTAGAATTCTTCTAATGGCGTTGTGCTTTTTCTTGAAGAAGGAGACCAGTGCTCGATGCGTCTGGCCAGGCATGTATATTTTTTATGATAATGGAAATCACAGCACCTTTAGTGGATTCCTACTCTTCCCTATGTAAAGAAAATAAATAAGTTACTGATTATTTGCCATCATGGACATTACCAATGTTGGGGTTTTACTTTTGAATTTGTGTACCCCCTCTATTTTATCTTTGTGTTGCGCTCATGCTAGAGTTGCCATGACTTCATAACTGATAGAAAGAGAAACCACAGTAGCTTGTACTATCTGCTGCTCAGCCTTGAGAGTCTTGCGAGGACAGGTGCATTATCTATAAGAGAGGCTAGAGTAGGGAGGGTTTCTCAAGAGCCAACTTCAAAGACCTAGATTTTGTGTTGCCAAGGGACAGAAATCTAAGTCTTAACCAAGTGCATCCTTCCCACCTGGTTTTGCACACACTTTATCAAACACACCAAAATCTGACTGTAATTTGAATGTGCGTTAATATCTGGCAGTCGCGATGGTAGTTGCAGCTGACTGCTCGTAGACTGCAATTTCTTGACCTAGTGTCAGCCCTCGGTACCGTTGTAAATTATATATGTCATTGCAGAGTTTTTATTAAAGCTTCATTGAACTGAGAAGTAGTTTGTCCTCCTTCAGAATGAACTAAGACTGCACCACTCAAACTTTTCAGAGAAATATGAAAACTGAAAAAGCATATTTTGTTCCCAATATATTATTTTCTTATGATGTTTTGCAGGCAACCT